>JAJOOO010007609.1:0-30641 GCA_029582685.1 Solanum piurae
GAATATGGAAGAATATTGTCAATAGCAAATATTTAACTCGATAGTCGTTATATAAAAATGGGAGGATTTAAATTGAAATAAAATAAAAACAATAAAAATATAGCTTTGAACTAAGTATTTATTTATATTCAGATTATTAAAAGTAACTAGGAATGTGTTCCCCATAAGCTCATAACGCGGTAATCCTAAAATCTTGTTTTAGGCCCGATCCTCAAATTGTGCCCCATTTTGGGGTACAAGTTTCATATTGCTTTTACACCTTTTTGCGGTGTCAAATTTGGGGTTCCCATCGCGGATCCTACAATCTTGTTTTAGGCCCGATTTTGGATTCAACTCCGAAAATTATTATTTTGTGTCAAAATGCTCGTATTATCGTTGTGATTTTATTTTTGATAGTGTGGCAGCGAACTGAGGTCGTACGGAAGGGAAAGGCTCCGACTACATGATTTGGAGCGCGCACTGTCGGTACGACTTCCCTCTCCATAGATTGAGCATGCTTTAGCATTCGTATGTTGATTTGTGTGATTTTTGGGGTAATTGGTGGTTGAGCATGCCAAATTCCTAGAAATCGTGACTTAGGCTGTAATTTCGGGTACTCCGGGTTACTGAAGCATGTCTAATGTATTTATTGATCATCTGTACCTTGTGGTGCACCCTTTTTATGGCTTGTGTGTATATTTGAAAGCATGTTTGGCCTTACTCTAGGCTTAGACTAGTGATTGCCATAGACTTGCATACTTTAGAGCCGTTAGGCCCTGAAACCTCTCTGACGTCGCTTCGGACGACTTAGCTCCCTGTAGAGTAATATAGCAGACTTGAGTCTGATAATCAGGGCCTTAGTCAGGCAGTAACACCTCTCTTGAAACCTTATATCCACAATTCCTTGTCCCGTTGGTTCCAATGTATTCAAATGCTTGGTTTGGAAGCTACTCGACGATTCTGGTTGGATATGGTTCGGGCTGGAGTGATTTATTGATGGCACACGATTTGGAGGTACTCCCCGTGACGCTTGGTTGACAGCTGATCCTATTTCTAAGCGACTTGCCTCTACTCGTGGTTGAAGTCCCAGTTCACTCCACTGGGAGGGTTCAAGTCCTTGGTCATATTTTATGTGGTTCAAGTCCACGATTATCCTTAACCTCGGTTCAGGTCCTTGGTCATATTTTATGTGGTTCAAGTCCATGATTATCCTTAACCTCGGTTCAAGTCATTGGTTATATTTTATGTGGTTCAAGTCCACGATTATCCTTAACCTCAGTTGAGGTCCTTGGTCATATTTTATGTGGTTCAAGTCCACGACTATCCTTAGCCTTTGTTCAAGTCCTCGGTTACTCCAAATCTCGGTTCAAGTCCTTATTTCCCTATTAGCTCTGGGTAAGCTTCGGGCACATGGATTAGTTTGGTTCAAGTCCGAAAAGTTGTGGTAATCTTGGAAACTTCATTAGATCCTCTTACTTCATTTCAACTCCCCTTTTTTTCACCTGTCGGGCTTTTGGGAGTCCATTCGAGTTTTACTTTCATATTGTGCACGAGCATACCCGCTGGATTTATGGGAGCCCAGTCGAATTTAGTTAGCTACTTTCCTTCTCTTTGTGTGTGGGTACGCTCGTGTGCATACCTATTAGATGTTCCCTCCTACTTATTTTTGTTAGTATGTTAGAGTCTCGCATTTCATATTACTTTTACTTTTCTTGCTCAGTCGGCCTATGATGCCTACTGGGTACTTGTTGTTTTGGTACTCATACTACACTATACATCTGTTTTCGTGATGCAAGTCCGAGCACCAGCTATCATCGTTGATTTTGAGCCAGTTGCAGTCATATTAGGAGGTGAGGGTGAACACATAGCATCCCAGATTTGCTCGTCTCCTTCTGTATTTATATATTGACTTGTCTTTTGCTTTTTGAGACAGTCTTGTTTCTGTGGTTCACTTTTGGGACTTGTACTCATTTTTTTAGTAGCTCTGTACATGTAACTTACTTGTGACTTTCGGGTTTTGGGAGGGATCTATTATTTGTATATAGTTTTGTCTTGCTTCCGCCGTTCCATTTGTGATTCCTGTTGTTATTATTATTGTGTGGTTGGGTTTAGTTTTCTACCCTAAATCCCATTACTAGTTGTTCAAGGATATGCGTTGGCTTGCCTACAGGTGGGTAATAGTAGCCGCCATCATGACTCGAGAAATCGAGTCGTGACAGAAAATTAACAAAAAATTTAATTTTCCTCGTAAATATACGAAGCATATAAAAATCAAGAAAAGTTAATCAAAACACCTCAAAAAATTATCAAACTACACCAATGACCTTAGAATATCGAAACAAAAAAATGGTCAAAATTTAACTCTTTTTTGTAACTGTCCAAAAAAATAACAAAAAAATTATTTTTTCTCGTATATGTCCGAAAGATATGAAAATCAAGAAAAGTACATCAAACACCTCAAAAAATTCTCAAACTACACCAATGACCTTAGAATATCGAAATAGAAAAATGATCAAAATTTTACTGTTTTTCATAACTGTCCAAAAAATAACAAAATAAATAATTTTTTTCTCGTAAATGTCTGAAAGATATAAAAATCAAGAAAAAGTACGTGAAACACCTCAAAAAACTCTAAAACTGCACAAATGACCTTAGAATATCGAGAAAAAAAATGATCAAAATTTTACCCTTTTTCATAACTGTCTGAAAAATAACAAAAAGATTATTTTTTCCTCGTAAATGTCCAAAAAATATAAAAATCATGAAAAGTACATCAAAACACCTCAAAAAATTCTCAAAGTGCACTAATGACCTTAGAATATCAAAAAAAAAATGATCAAAATTGTACACTTTTTTTTGTAACTATCCAAAAAATAACAAAAAAAAAGTTTTTCTTCGTAAATGTACGAAACATATAAAAATCAAGAAAAGTACATCAAAACACCTCAAAAAATTCTCAAACTTCACCAATGACCAGAGAATATCGAAACAAAAAAATGATCAAAATTTTACTCAGTTTCGTAATTGTTCGAAAAATTAAAAAAAAGTCATTTTTTTCTCGTAAATGTCCGAAAGATATAAAAATCAGAAAAGTACATCAAAACACCTCAAAAAATACTCAAACTACACCAATGACCTAAGAATATCGAAACAAAAAATTATCAAAATTTTATACTTTTTAGTAACAGTCCAAAAAATAACAAAAAATTAATTTTTCCTCGTAAATATCCGAAAGATATAAAAATCAAGAAAAGTACAACAAAACACCTCAACGAATTCTCAAATTGCACCAATTACCTTAGAATATCGAAACAAAGAAATGAACAAAATTCTACACTTTTTTCGTAACTATCCGAAAAATAACAAAAAAATTATTTTTTCCTCGTAAATGTACGAAATATATAAAAATCAAGAAAAGTACATCAAAACACCGCAAAAATTCTCAAACTTCACCAATGACCTGAGAATATCTAAAAAAAAAAGATTATCAAAATTTTAAACTTTTTCGTAAATATCCAAAAAATAACAAAAAATTTAATTTTTCCTCGTAAATGTCCAAAAGATATAAAAATCAAGAGAAGTACAGCAGAACACCTCAAAAAATTCTCATACTGCACCAAAAATCTTAGAATATCGAAACAAAAAAAAAGTTTAAAAGTTTACTATTTTCCGTAACGATCCAAAAAATAACAAAAATTTAATTTTTCCTCCAATATGTCCGAAAGTTATAAAAATCAAGAAAAGTACATCAAAACACCTCAAAAAATTCTCAAACTGCACCAATTACCTTAGAATATCGAAACAAAGAAATGATCAAAATTTTACTCTTTTTCGTAACTGTCTGTAAAATATAAAAAAAATTATTTTTTGTTCGTAAATGTCCGAAAGATATAAAAATAAAAAAAAGCACATCAAAACACCTCAAAAAATTCTTTAACTGCACCAATGACTTTAGAATATCGAAACAAAAAAATGATCAAAAATTTACTTTTTTTCGTAACTGTCCGAAAAATAACAAAAAAATTGATTTTTCTTTGTAAAGGTACGAAACATATAAAAATCAAGAAAACTACATCAAAACACCTCAAAAAATTCTCAAACTACACCAATGACCTTAGAATATCGCAACAAAAAATGATCAAAATTTTACTCTTCTTCGTAATTGTCTGAAAAATATCAAAAAATTCAATTTTTCCTTGTAAATTTATAAAACATATAAAAATTTATAAAGGTACATCAAAACACCTAAAAAAAATCTAAAACTGCACCAATGACCTTAGAATATCAAAACAAAAAAATGATCAAAATTTTACTCTTTTTTCATAACTGTCCGAAAAATAAAAATAAAAATTCCTCGTAAATGTACGAAAGATATAAAAAAAAGCACATCAAAACACCTCAAAAAAATCTTAAAATACACCAATGACCTTAGAATATTGAAAAAAAATGATCAATATCTAACTCTTTTTTCTCACTGTCCGAAAAATAACAAAAAAAATATTTTTTCCTCGTAAATGTGCGAAACAAATAAAAATCAAGAAAAGTACATCAAAACACCTCAAAAAATTCTCAAACTGCCCCAATGTCCTTAAAATATCAAAACAAAAAAAGGGTAAAATGGAATATATGGAATCATGGGCCTCGCTAAGGATCAACTGAATCAAACCCCCAACTTTTGGAACACACAATCGGCCGGCAAACCTCAACACCCCATTTGAATCTAAAGTAGCCGGCCCAACATCGTCTGCCAATACTGTATCTCTAAGTGCCACCAAATACTAATCCTCGAACTGTCGCCCACGGAGCCAATCTAACAAAGATGATTGAACCCCCCCCATGAGCTAACACCCATCTGGAATCTGAAAGATCAAGTCGGATCATCTGGTTGGCTAAGGATCGGATGTCCAAAGCCAAAGGCAGCTCCAAAAAAGAAAGGAAGGCTAGACTACCCATACTCACTGCCTTTCGGCTCAAGGCATCTGTTACTACATTCGTCTTACCCGGATGGTAGAGAATAGAGAGGTCATAATCCTTCAGGAGCTCAATCCAATGGCGCTGCCTCGAATTAAGTTCCCTCTAGCTCATAATGTACTGAAGGCTCCGGTGGTCAGTTTAGATATCACAATGCACTCCATATAGGTAGTGCCTCCAAATCTTAAGCTTGAAAACTACCGCCGCCAACTCTAAGTCATGAGTGGGGTAGTTGCGCTCATGCAACTTAAGCTACCTAAACGCATAAGCAATAACCCGGCCATGCTGCATCAAAACACAACCCAAACCAACACCGGATGTGTCATAATAAATCGTGAATGTCTCACCCTCAACTGGAAGAGTCAATATATAAGCGGTGGTAAGCACCTTCTTGAGCCTCATAAATCTCCTGTCACACTCCTCCGACCACTCAAAGGGAACATCCTAGCGAGTCAACCGAGTCAAAGGTGCTGCTATAGTAGAAAAACACTCAACAAAATTCTTGTAGTACCCTGCCAATCCGACGAAGCTATAAATCTCAGTCACAGAGGTGGGCTTGACCCAATCACGGATAGCCTCAATCTTTACCAAATCCACCTTAATGCCATCCTTGGACACCACGTGCCTCAAGAATGCTACAGACTCAAGCCAAAACTCGCTCTTTGAGAACTTGGCATAAAGCTAATAATCTCTCAAAGTCTGGAGCACTATCCTCAAATATTGCTCATGCTCACTCCGGCTCCGCATGTATACCAATATATCATCGATGAAGACTATAACAAATGAGTTAAGGTAGGGCTTGAATACACGAGTCATCAAGTCCATGAAGGTAGTAGGGGAATTAGTCAACCCAAAAGACATCACTAGGAACTCATAAGAGACATAACGAGTCCTAAATACGGTCTAAGGATATCCGCTGCACTAATCCTCAATTGGTGGTAACTGGATCTCAGATAGATCTTAGAAACCACATGCACTCTGAAGCTGGTCAAATAGGTCATCAATGTGAAACATAGGGTAACAGTTATTCACATTCACCTTGTTCAACTGCTTGTAATCAATACACATCTGTATAGTACCATCCTTCTTCTTCACAAACAGGAATGAGGCACCCCAAGGAGATAAACTAGGCCGAATAAATCCCTTACCCAAGAGATCCTGAAGCTAAACAGTGAGCTCCTTGAGCTCTTTGGGGGCTATACGGTACGGTGAGATAGAAATAAGACGAGTACCCAACTCCAAGTCAATGATGAAATCAATATCACGATCTGGACGTAGGCCAGATAGGTCGGTAGGAAACACATCAACAAACTCTCAGACTACATACACTGAATCAACCGTAGGGCCCTTCCTACTAACATCTCTAATATAAGCCAAGTAAGCCAAACATCTTCTAGCCACTAACCTCCGAGCCTGAATGCAAGAAATAACCCCAATTGCGTGCGACTACAAGAGCCCTGCAACACCACCGGTGGAATACCAGGCATGGCTAAGGTAACAGTCTTGGCATAGCAATCCAAAACCGCTTGGGTGAGAGGATAACCATTCCATGCCCAGAATCATGTCAAAAATCCAATATATCAAGTAAAATAAGATCATCCCGAGAGTCTCACCCCTGAATAGTCACCAAATAAGATCTCAAGATCCAATCCACTTCTAAAGAATCACCTACCGGGTCGAAACGCGTAATGACACTGCTAAGGGGCTTAGGGCTCATACTCAATCGAGGAGCGAAATAAGCAGACACATAAGAATAAGTGGAGCCTGGATCAAATAAAGTTGAGGTGGGATAATGAGATAAAAGTATCGTACCTGTAATCACATCGTCCGAAGCCTTGACTTCTACTCTAGCTGGAGCTGCATAAAAGTGACCCTGAAGGCCTCTACCCCTTTCATAAACTCTTCCACTTGTACTTCCTCCCCAAGGACCTCCCCGTACACCCTGATGACCACCCTAGCGATCCTGATCCTGACCTCCTCTAGCTGGAGGTGCTGCTGCTGGTGCGGGTCTAGCTGGCTGTGGAGCTGGTGTGGTTGACCTATGGAGAGGATACTCTCTGGACCAATGATCGAGCTCCCCGCATTCATAACAACCCTTTGGTAGTCTGCTCGCAACTGGAGGCCGGCCACCCCGGCCTGAAGAACCCAATTGAGTACCACCTCGGCTTTGACTCGGATCGGCACTAGAGCCACCATGACGGTGCTGGTCACCCTCTGTAGCATGGAGTGATGCCTAGAATGGGTAACTAGACTGACCCTGCTGGAACCTCTGGCGGGGATTGTCGTGTGAGTCGCTAGGCCTGAAATGGGGCCCACTGTGACTATCATCCTGTCTGGCTCTCTTGTCGCTTCCCCCTTGGGCCTCGCGACGAAGATCCTCAAGTGTGCGAGCGTGGTCCATAACATCAAGAAAGGAATGGCCCACTGAAACCGTAGACTAAGTCTCTATGCAATCCTCTAACAAAACACCAAAACCTCTCCTTCTTTGTCGGTAAGATCATAGTAGCATAATGGAAGAGCTCGTGGAATCTGGCCTCATACTCAGACACAGTCATGGAGCCCTGTTCCAACCTCAAAAACTCATCACCAAGCCGATCTTTGACAATTCGCGGGATAAACCGAGCCAAGAATGCCTCAGAGAACTCTACCCAAGATTCCGATGGGGCCCCATTGGCCTAATCTCCAAGTAAGAATGCCACCACTATTTGGCAGGCCCATCTAGCTGATAAGCAGTTGTAACACCCAGAAAACTAGTAGGTTAAACTATATCTTTATGTGAGGGTTCTAGAGTTTGACGTGGTTAAAATCGTAAGATGACTTCCCATACTTAGAATTATGGTTTTAGGGCTTGGGTGTCAAGGTACGAACCCCCACAGACCAACCAAGGGTTCTTGAGGGGGACCCTAGGACTGCCCCAAAAGCTGTAAAAAAATAGCCCTCCCACGAAGGGCATCAACAGTTAGTGGATGGACCCACGCCTCATGGGAAGGGGGTCGTGGGTCAAGGCCCCTATTTGCCCTATTTGTTGAGCCCCAGGCCACCACCTACGAAGAACCAGTACGGTCCGTTGACCCACCCATGATCTGTGGGTCGGGGTCTCGTGGGTGAGGCAGTCCACTCTTTAAGTCTGTTTAAATGAGGGGTTAGGGAATATTCTAAAATTAATTAGTTATTAAGTAGGGTCATTTAATTAGTAATTAAACCACCTATATAAACCTTATAGACCCCTAAACTAAAGGAGTTAAATCATTCTTCCAAGACCTCAAAACAAAACCCAATTCCCTCCAAGAAATTCTCTCTCTAGAAAGTGAAGAAGAAGAAGAAGAAGAAGAAGCAGAAGAAGAAGAAGAAGCAGAAGAAGAAGCAGAAGAAGAAGAAGAAGAAGAAGAAGAAGAAGAAGAAGAAGAAGAAGAAGAAGAATAAGAAGAAGAAGAAGAGAAGAGACCTAGGTCAAATTTTTCCATTGTTGAAAGCATTGTGGGGGTTTATAATTAAGGTATGATGGCTTATTCATCCATGGATTCTTCCATCCATGGAGCCCTCTAGAATTCCCCCAATTGTGAAGATGAAATCCTCAATTCAAGATAGGGTTACTTCCAATATTGTGGGTTAAATTGAGTATGATCCCAATTGAGTGGATAGTACTTATTTATGATTATTTTATTATTGAATCATGACATTATGATGATATTTTATGTTTTCCATGGCTAACCCTAGTTTAATTGGTGAATTTGATATAGTTTGGTTTTATGCCATGAGAGAGGAAATTGAGAGCTTAGATGTGATCTTCTAAGATTGATAAATTACTTCATGAATTTCTCGAGATTAGAAGACCTAGATAATAATTACTTAAAAGCTAAGCTTGAAAACATGAATTGATTAGATTAGGGCTTATAGGATGAATCATGACTAAGTAGAGTTGAGATTGAGTTTACATGATGATATATGGCTATAATTGGTTAAGAATGAATCATGTGGTTAGATTTTCTTGGGAATTAATTATACATGATGACCATGGAATAAGGTTTATAGTATGATTGTGATTTCTAGGGCTATGAGGGTAGAAACTAATATGAATGAACCAAGAATGTTAAGGTTTTAGGAGTGAAGCCATCATATATGTTGAATCGTATATGGTATTATTATGGAAAAGCTTCACCAACATGACCTATGTTATGCGTATATGAGATCATGCATGTAAATGACTTGATTACTTGAACTATGATTATATCCATGTCTAATATAATGAATTCTGGATGTGTTGATTGAATATGGTCTTTGGTCCTTAAAGGGGAAATATATGATATTATACATGCTTTATGATAGTTGTGTACATGCTTTAGGAACTCTTTGAGAGTAAAGTGATCATGAATTTGATGTAATTGTGGTGTTGTTGAAAGTTTATTCTCACACACACACTTATGCACGACTATGAATGAAGAGACCATGATTATGATGATATTATTGTGTTGATTGAAAGGCTATTCTCATGAACACATAATGAACATGATGTGAAAGGCTTTCTCACATAAAGAATATTCTAGGTTGAAAGTCAGTTCTTACCTAATTGAATCTAACAAGAAGAAATGGACGGTGACAGTGTATTCTCACGCATGATCTAATGAGCTATCCTAATTAAACAAGTTAGGATTCAATAAGTACTCCATGGGAATTATGCTTAGCACCGAGTTGATATTGAATATGAGATAGAGGCTCTCCCGTTAAGTAAGGTCGGGTTTCTAAAGGTAATCACATGAGATGGAAGCTCCCCCGTTAAGTAAGGTTGGGGTTTCTAGTAACAATCTCATTATCCCATAAACTATGTGCCCCCATAGGTTATTTACCTATTGGATTCACCTAAAAGCTAATACATTTTAGTTCTACCTTAGGCAAGTAGGACACCTCTTTTTAGTGTGGGGCATGTGCTGCTTATCGTGACCAACGACACTAACTACGGTTCGAGTGTCTACGATCGTCGATAATATAGTAACCCAACTGAGGGTTGGGGTCATGTCCCAAGGGAGCGATTTTGAGAATTGATAGAAAAATAAAATCTAGTTCTTACTAGTCGTAGCTAAAGAAATTAACGATTAAAAACATTGTAAATCAAAGGGGGGACACAAAAGTGTCAAATATCAAATTGGGGTTTTTGTCACAAGTAAGTAAAAACAACAAAAATAACAAGAAAATCAAGTATGGGGACGAGTTCTTGGGGTGTCACCACAATACAAGTTGAGATAAATAGTTGGATACATGCTTTCGATAGAAAATTTGCAAGATAATAGTGACTAGGCTAAGCTTTAGATGGAAATAAGTTCCCTCTCGGGTAACTTACCCCGTTTCAAATGTGTTCCTCTCGGACACTCATTTGCCGCATGAAGACCAGCCTATGCCTTACCACACTCACTCTCTCGAGCTGAGTGTTAGGATATGGAACTTGGGCTCACCCTCTCGGGCTGAACCTCATGTCGACCCACTTCTTAGGCCATCAGTCTAGTGGTCTTGGTTTCGCGACCTCCCTCTCGGGCAAGCCAAAAACACATTGGTGGATTTGTATTTGCAACTACAAACCCATTAACTTAAACCACAACCACTAGGTAAAATCACCATTAAAATACATATAACCTACCAGCAAGCAAGACCCAACAATAATATCAAGACATATATGCTAAATCACACCCCAAGAATGGGGTTTTTTAGCCAAACATCAAGAAATAACAAAATACACCTAAAATGATATTGAAATCAAATGGGTATAAGAAATTAAACCTTGATTTAAGGAAAGGAAGATGAATAGAGAAGACTCGCTTCCAACTTGGGGAAGATGAACTCCTTTCTTCAAGTTTCCAAAACCCTCTCCAAACTTGAGAGTAAAATAAAAATGGTACTAAATCCAAAATCTGATAATAAAAATATAATACTAAAATTTGATACTAAGCTATAACTCACAACAAGTATTTATAGTTTTCAAAAATATGTGATGTGGTGGATCACTCGACGACATTAGTCGGAATCGCCGATCAACTCGGTGATTCACCCTTTGGTGTAGTTCATCGCCATCTTGCACTTTCCTTCGACATCGGTTCTGTGTCATTGGGCGACATAGTACTGCTTTATAGAACTATTCGGCGACACACCGACCGCTCCCTTTTTCCGCCGACTTGATCCTTTCTTCAGAGCTCAGCACACTGGAACAAAAGGTGAAGTGAGACCCTTCGGCGATTCGCCAAGTGAACTCGGCGATCATCGGGCCTTCATTTTCTTGTTCTTTTCAGCCTTTTCGTTCCTTTTTACGCCTAAGTGTCCATGCTTCCACTCAAACTTCAAATACCTGAAACTTAAGTATTTTCATCAGATATTGAGATAAATAAGAATTTGAGGACACTATTTTTATTAAAATAAAGCCCTAAATGAGTCCAATATGTGGACTCATCAACACCCCCAACTTAAACTTTTGCTTGTCCTCAAGCAAACTCAAGTTCAGCTGTTCAAAAAGGATGTCTAAAATAGTGCTACACGAGACTCAATCATGAATGCACACAGCAAGACTTCAAACTACTTATGCAAAGATTCAACTGTGTACTCAAAGATTCAAGTTCTGACACACTAATATCAAAGATTCTCATGTTCACAATACTTTCTACTAATGTATGTTCAAGCTCAACGGAAGTATCTACATGCCCTCACACAAAAATGATTCCATATTCACACATAGAGGTTACTCAATTTAAGACCAGGAATCAGATGCAACGCTCACACTCAAAGAGAGGAACACAATGCATGTTTTCACCCATAGGTTTTCCCTTATTTTCCAATCGACTTTCGATCTGGCTTACTCAAGATCAAAAAGGTTTTTTCAAGGCTTGTAATGGGGTTGAGTGTAAAGGAATGGTCATTTAGGCTCAATGACTTCTTCATCCTCGTGAGATGTGGTATTCTCAAGGCATCCCCTTCTTTTCCTTAATCAATTATTTTTCTAGTGCTTCTAAGTCATCTTTTTATTCATCTCCATGGATTGCTTGGAAACCCAATTTCTTTTGTACTTTTATTCCACAACTTTTCTTTTTCATTCTTTTTTTTTATGTGGAGGGTTTCCATTTTTCCGCAACACTTTGGGTTAAGGGAGACTTTTTCTTGCACTTCTTGACTTCTCCTTTTCCTTTTCACCCTAAGTTGGCTATTCACTAAATCACAACTCTAGAGGATTATAGGTAGTGGATTAAGTAAGATCTAGGGTTCGTCAAGATTCTTCCAAAGAAAGGTAAGGCTCAAGGGGTGTTCAAAAGAGTTTCACACGCTCATGGGTAGGCCACAAAAGAGGTATATGTCAAATTGGCTCACACTCTTCAAAAGTTGCCTAAGATCATCTCAAGAGTACACCCTACTAAATCAATCAGACTAACGGGGCAAATTCTAGGTTTATTCATGGATGGTTCAGTGTAAGCTCATCACACAAGGCATCAACACTTAAGTCAATTAAGATTACACAGTTTTGCTAGTGTGCAACGCTCATTACAAGAGAATTAATTCGATAAATGGCTAATCACAACAAGATGGAAAGAGTTCACATATTGTCTATGCAACTTCATTGGGCCTCATTGTAGCCACACATTCATGTTTGTTCAATTGAGAGCACTATTCAAGTCATCAGTATTGATCGGAACTGAGACTTAGATTTTGCAAAAGAACAACCAATTTCAACACAAGCGGTGAAAAACATTTTTGAAAAATAATTTTTTTTCAGAAGGGTCAAAATCATTTTTATAATTTAAAATCAAAAGGAGCCACAAGCTCAAATATCCACAGAAAGCAGTATTAACACAATTTAAAACAGAACAACCCAAATATACACAAAATATGAAATTCTCAACACAAAAGGTGTGGGCCTCACCCCACCATAAACAAAAGTGATTGGTCCTCAAATGCAACTAAATATGTTCAAAAGTGAAAGCAAAATAAGACAGAGAGGGAGGTAAAGAGAGGTCATGTCTACGCAATCTCTCTATCTGTCGGGGCCTCAGTGCATGGTGTGGTATTCTGTGCATGGGCATTAGTGCCCGGAGTAACTTCCAAAGGGACCAGCTCTACTGGATCCAGCAACAGGAGTCTTTGCCAAGGAGGCTTGCACAATAGCGTCTATCATGATTTTTTCAGTCTCAACTATGTCTTCTGCTACAGCTCCCTCAACCATTTCCTCATCAGTCTCTTCCTCTGAGTCAAGATCGGCTATCTGTTCAGCTCCATCTCCATGTCCGGTGGTGGTCTGAGGCATCTCAGGCACGTCTGGAATCTCCACTGTTCCAAATATCATGGACACATCAGAGGATTTGAGGTAGTCCATATCTCTCCTAAGCTCTATAATTGTGGCCTTTAAGCTGGTCACCTCTTATGTGGCTCCTTGGTCACGCTCACACCTGGCTATCCTAGCTGTCATAGCATCAATAGTTGTGCTCAGTGGTGTCACAACATCATCGAGGGCAACCTGTATCATCCCTGGAATGGTATTTTCTATGATGGCAGCACAAAATCAGCAGATTAGGTGAGCTGTCCAATTCGGATCAAGGATGTCTGAATGATTGGTTCACAGGGTGCAACCGCAACAGTGGGTCTGTGTGATACCACAGAAATAGAGGGACCTGGAGTCTGTGAATGAGAAGAAGGAGCGGGTATACCTAAAGACCTAGGTGCCGGAGTGGGCAAGGATTCCTCCGCAGGTGTGGATCCAGTGGCCACAACTTCATTCCATTTCTTTCCTTCTTGGTCCTTAAGATATTCAGCTTCGGTGTTTTGAATATTAGTGGAGGTGGTGGTAGCCAATTCCACATCCTTCGTTGCATCTCTAGGCATCTGAGCTCTTTTGCACAATTATGTGATCAATATTGGGAAAGGAAGAGAGGTCTGACTTTGTTTTGCACGTATATGGATTTCTGATGCGATGATTTCCCCAGGCTTATCTGCGTCTTCTCTATGATGCAACCCAAGCAAGCTGCCTTGGCAAGTCGAAGAACTGACTCATTTTGGGATGGCATGATTGTGCTGCTGATGAACCCGAACCAGTATCTTGCAGGTATGTTCAGGTTCTTCTTTTCAATCGAAACTCCTTCTTCTAGACATTTTGGAGCCTCATCATCTGAAATTAGTGGGACTAACCACCTTTTCATCTCATCCAGCTTCTTTGTTCTGATTAAGTGCTGGCAGTGGTCATTAATCTTATCATACATACCTAAAGCTCTGTTGATAGCTTCACTATCACAAGCTACCTTATTTCCTCTGACGATCACGTAGTCAACTGCTTTGAAGGATGACACCAACCTCTTTCTTTGAGGTACCAATGCACTGTATGCATTGTAGAACTCTCTAACCCAGCTTGGTATGTAAGAGCCACGGGATTTGGTGAATATTTGAAATTTATGATATCTCAGGCAATCTATTATCTCGGGATACTTATCGATCACCCCATCTATGGAGAGCCATTTTTCCTTAATGATTGTTCTCTGCCCCTCAGACTTGAGTCTGTTTGTTGATTTAGGTGGGGGACCTTGTACCGAAGGTGCCAGTACCATTGCCTATTCTGAAACTGGAGGAGTTTGAGTGGTGGATCGAGGAGTTCTAATTTGAGATGGGTCATTCATTTGTTTAGATCGTAACTCACTCATCTGCACCTCCAGCAATTCATCTTCATCAAAATCCATGCTCTCACTATCATATGTTGTTGGGTCATTGGTGTAGAAACCGATACTGTCAAAACTTGCATCTGATAGCTCAACAGTTTTGTCCTTGCCTTTGCCTTTTCCACCAGTTATGGAAATTCTAGTGGCCTTGTGCATGGATGCAGTTGCATCCTCATTGATTGTGATCCCCTTTTCTCTGCGTCGGGGTTATGTGTTGCTACCAGCTTGGTTGGGTTTAGTCATATCTACAAAAGGTTTTGGAGGAGTTAAGGAGGTAAAATAAAACCACAAGTAATCTACTGCAGAAAAGCTCGCTAATTGGATCGGCGATTTGCCGAACCTCTTTCGGCGAGGGAAGGTGTGTCCGCTGAAAGTTACAGTGTATAAGGGGATAAGGGGTAGCATATAAAAGGCGGTCAATATTACTTTTGACGAGTCGCCGAGTGTGTTCGGCGACCCATGGCTTCTCGCCGAAAGTTACAGTTCCATCCAATTCAACCTGATATTAAGGGCGAGATGGAGACATTTGGCAAACTGCCAAACAACTCGGCAGGCTCGATCCAGCTCACCGAATGGTTCAACGTGCCAGTTTTCAATCCATCTTCTCGAATTCAATAATACAGACCCCGAAAGCAAAATCAAAGTATGCACTAACAAAATTTGAACCAGACCCATACTACCCATTACTTTGGAGTACTCAGATGTCTCCCGGACTTGCTACATTTGGCTATTTGATGATACGTACTCTTAAGAGCGGTGTCACCCTCTCTATCATTGAGCAAATTTTCGACATTTAGCACAAACATGGGTTACTCAGACTTCACCTAATCAATTAAAACCATATGCGAACATGACCCAACTCATAAAAAAGCACCAATATTACGAGCATTCGATAATCAGATAATACAGGAAAGATTTTCAAATTAAACTAGGCATGTAATCATTCTAATCCTATCAGAGAGGCCCATCGCACATCACTAAGAGACAATTATTGCAAATGAGCACAAAAACTTTCAAATATAAATATGTGAAAAGGAAACCAACCTTTAATGTTCATTAAATTCGATTTGAAGAGCTAGGCGGCAAAGTGTTAATTTCCAGCACAAGTCCCAAACTAAAATGCTAGAGTAATGCTAAATTGAAGAGGATACTACCTTAGTGCGAGTTTAGGAGATTTGTCAGCGAGGGAAAGTGAAGAGATTGAATTTTTGAATATTTTGGCTGTTATAAACCGTCCAGTTCACGCTAGTTCGATGACATTAGTTGCGATAGCCAATCCACTCGGCAAATCGCCAAGTGGGCCCTTTTCCCATCGATTGTTAAAGATTTGTAGAGTTCTTGGGATCAAGATAGTGATCTAAGTCGAGATCGCCGACCTGGTCGGCCACACGCTGAACTGCTTCTCAAGGTCACCGAGTTTTACAGGCTCTAACTTTAAGCTTGAGTTGAGCCAAACAGCGGGTCAGGTTGGGCACGCCGACCTGTTCGGCGGTTTGCCGATTGACCATTTTCTCACCAATCTCTATTTTTCACCACATTTCTCATTCAAACCTGCATCACTAACACACCATTATTCATAGAAGTAAGTTAATGCATTGAAAACCTTGGGTTGCCTTCCAAGAAGTGCCTTATTTAACGTCGTGGCACGATGCGAGTCCTTACTCAATCCCCATTGGTTGGGTTGGTCCTAGTGTTACTGGACAACCCTAATAGTTTGTTTGAGTGAAGAGGATAAACCGCATAGTTCAGGAGTGTCCTAATCAGTTGGATCGATCAAGAGTGTGAGCCAACCATTTGATTCAACACTACAATACTCTCCGTCATCTCTTCCAACAGTCGATCTTGTTCAGTGACTTGTTGGAGAATGATTTGGAGTGTGTCCTCGACACGATTGTGCTCCCTGTCTCTAGACTGCTTCCTCTAGTGAGGAGGTATGTACCTCCCGGGACT
Source organism: Solanum piurae (assembly GCA_029582685.1). Taxonomy (NCBI): domain Eukaryota; kingdom Viridiplantae; phylum Streptophyta; class Magnoliopsida; order Solanales; family Solanaceae; genus Solanum; species Solanum piurae. The sequence goes on from JAJOOO010007609.1 coordinate 16,572, forward strand.
CTTGCACTGGTTTTCCACCTCTGTTATTCTGGTGGCCAACTCATTCAGCTGAGTTACCAATGCGGTTAACTCGAAGTATCTCTTAGCTTCTTGGCTTGACTCAGCCGAGTTGCCACCGTTCTCAGCGTCCATCTGCAGGGGACCTACCTATACCAACAAATTTAAAGAAAAACAAAACTAACAATATGGTTAGTAAAATACAACTAGGAAGAACATAAATTCTACTAATCTAAAAATTCTCAAGTAACACCACTCCCCGACAACGGTGCCATTTTGATGATTATCATGACCAACGACACTAATTATGATTCGAGTGTCTACGATCGTCGATAATATAGTAACCTAATTAAGGGTTGGGGTCGTGTCCCAAGGGAGCAGTTTTGAGAATTGATAGAAAAATAAAATCTAGTTCTAACTAGTCGTAACTAAAGAAATTAACGATTAAAAACATTGTAAATCAAAGGGGGGGACACAAAAGTGTCAAATATCAAATTGGGGTTTTTGTCACAAGTAATTAAAAAGAACAAAAATAACAAGAAAATCAAGTATGGGGACGAGTTCTTGGGGTGTGATCGCAATACAAGTTGAGATAAATAGTTGGGTATATGCTTTCGATAGAAAATTTGGAAGATAATAGTGACTAGGCTAAGCTTTAGATGGAAATAAATTCCCTCTCGGGTAACTTAACCCATTTCAAATGCGTTCCTCTCGGACACACATTTGCCGCATGAAGACCAGCCTACGCCTTACCCCACTAGCTCTCTCGAGCTGAGTATTAGGATATGGGACTAGGGCTCACCCTCTCGAGCTGAACCTCATGTCGACCCACTCCTTAGGCCATTAGTCTAGTGGTCTTGGTTTCGCGACCTCCCTCTCGGGCAAGACGAAAACACATAGGTTGCTTTGTATTTGCTACTACAAACCCATTAACTTAAACCACAACCACTAGGTGAAATCACCATTAAAATACATCTAACCTACCAGCAAGCAAGACCCAACGATAATATCAACATATATTTGCTAAATCACACCCCAAGAATGGGATTTTTTAGCCACACATCAAAAAATAACAAAATACACCTAAAATGATAGTGAAATCAAATGGGTATAAGAAATTAAACCTTGATTTAAGCAAAGAAAGATGAATAGAGAAGACCCACTTCCAACTTGGGGAAGATGAACTCCTTTCTTCAAATTTCCAAAACCCTCTCCAAACTTGAGAGTAAAATAAAAATAGTACTAAATCCAAAATCTGATAATAAAAATATAATACTAAAATCTGATACTAAACTATAACTCTCAATGAGTATTTATAGTTTTCAAAAATATGTGTTGTGGCGGATCACTCGACGACATTAGTCGGAATCGCCGATCAACTCGGCAATTCACCTTTTGGTGTAGTTCATCGCCATCTTGCACCGTCCTTCGACATCAACTATGTGTCATTGGGTGACATAGTACTGCTTTGCAGAACTATTCGGTGACACGCCGACTGCTCCTTTTTTCCGCCGACTTGATCCTTTCCTTTAGGGCTCAGCACACTGGAACAAAAGGCGAAGTGAGACCCTTCGGCGATTCGCCAAGTGAAATCTGCGTTCCTCAGGCCTTCATTTTCTTGTTCTTTTCAGCCTTTTCGTTCCTTTTTGCGCCTAAGTGTCTATGCTTCCACTCAAACTTCAAATACCTGAAACTTAAGCATTTTCATCAAATATTGAGATAAAATAAGCATTTGAGGACACTATTTCTATTAAAATAAAGCCCTAAATGAGTCCAATCTGTGGACTCATCAGCATGACACCGGATTCCATGTAAGCTAACATGGTCTATGTCGGTTAAAGCTAATTCCCGCAAGGTCAAGTCTAGTATGAACTATGGTTACTCAAGAGGCCTTACTTAGTATGGATGAGATTATGGGATCTTATTCATGCATTGCACAAAGTATGCCTTGAGGGTAGTTGTGGTATGTTATTTTTTATATTATGGTCTATGTGATGAATAGGTCTATGAGTTTTGCTTCTGATCTATTCTTGACTTGGATTGTTACTATAAGTTACTTTCCATGATATGTTTGACTAAAGGTGAATGTTCCCTTGTCTATGAGAAATGAGCTAAGGAAGAGATCAAAAAGGTAATGAACATGAATGAGGACCTAAAGTGACTTGCTTAGTATGGGTGGGATTATGGGGTCTTATCCATGCATCGCACAAGCTTGCCTTGGGGTGGCTTATGAAGTGTTCTCTTATGTTATGTTAAACTAGATGCTTTCATCATGCATATAAGTAGGTTGTTGTCTCTTATGCTTATAACCTATGTTTCATTGTGATGCCTCTTATGTTCATATCTTATGCTATTGTCTCTTATGATTATGGTATATTTCTTATGTTGACTAATGCCTCTTATATGCTCATGTTGAAGATTTATGCTAGCCATCATATTTAGTACATTATTGTACTAACGCATAATTTTCCTACATTCTTGTCAAAAGTAGGGTTTGGTGACATTGAGTTCCATTCTTGAGGATAGGTTTCTAAGGAGCAAGGAGTTGAAGATTTGGTGAGTACTCATAGCTTCAAGGACAAAACCACTATTTCCTTTATGTATTTTATTTTATGTTTTGGAGTTTTGTATGGGTTGTGACTCAAGAGTATTCAAAGTATATTAGATGGTTTGAGACAAAGTGTAGTAAGACTTCTGCTTGTTTTTATTAAAGAGTTCGATTGTATGGATAAAGTGTTTTAATTTTTTTTTGTACTTTTGTATTATCTTATGTTATGATATGCTAAGTGGCTTGTATGAGACCCCTTCGGGGTCAAATACGCCATGTTACATCTAGGGTGTACCCTAGGGTCATGACAGCGGTGAAGTTAGCCCCTCTCGCCTCTACTAGATCCAAAGTATGTAGTCACTCCCGGCAAGTATTAAGGAATTCATGGGCATCCTCTCTAACAGCCCCAAAAAACCTCGGCGGTGACAATCTCAGAAACACCCCGAGCATCTTCTACTCTCGTAGTGGCATGACCCCATCTAGAACATCCGGTTGGGCGGCAGCTGGTGCCGGTTGTTGTTGAACCTCTAGAGCCATTGGGGCATGTCGGAACTGGAGTTGGTGTTGGAGCCAGGGTGGAGCTTGCTGTTGTATACCTCCTATGACCGCTAAAATCTGGACGAGCATTGCCTGTAGGTTAGGAGTAGTGGTTGGGCTGGTCCTCATCCCACCGACTGAGGAGGAACATGATCTACCTAAGGCTCCGCCTCCGCCTTCGGAGTCCTCTCTCTATCTCGGGCTGGTGATACAGCCCTACCTCGACCTCTACGTCGGTCTCTACCTCTAGCTGGGTTCTATCCTCAGGCTCGGGTGCATCACCCCTGGCCGCTCCTGCGCACGTGTGAGCCATCCTATGAAAGAGTGAAACAAATGAGATTTCATGAAACCAATTTAGACATACGATGCACAAAAATGATACAAGATAAAGAATCTTCTTAACGACATCTTGTAGCCTCCCGAAGATAAGTCACAGACGTCTCCACATTGATCGTAAGGACTCTACTAGATGTTAGCTCTGTACAAGTGAGACTGGTGAACCTGAGGTTTTGATACCAACTTTTCACGACCCGATTCCTCGAGTCATGATGGCGCCTACTATAACCTACCAGTAGGCAAGCCAACCCTTATCCCAGAACAGCTAGTAATGGGATTGAGGGTAGAAAACTAAACTAAACAACACAATAATAATAACAACAAGAATCACAAATGGAAGGGTGAAGCAAGCCAAAACTATACACAAATAAAAGATCCCTCCCAGAACCTGGAAGTCAAAAGTACAGTGCTACTAAGAAAATGAGTACAAGTCCAAAAAGTGGACCATAGAAACAAGACTATCTCAAAAAGCAAAAGACAAGTCAATCTATAAATACATAAGGAGATGGGAAAATCCAAGACGCTATGTGCTCACCCTCACCACCTAATATGACTGCAACTGGCTCAAAATCAACGATGATAGCAATTGCTGAAACCTACATCACGAAAACAGATGCATAGTGTAGTATGATTACCAAAAAGATAGGTATCCAGTAGGCATCATAGGCTGATTGAGCAAGAAAAGAAAAAGTAATATGAAATGTGAGAATCTAACATACTAATAGAAATAAGAATAAGGGAATATCTAATAGGTATGCACACGAGCGTAGTCACACACAAAGAGAAGGAAAGTATCTAACTAAATCCAACCGAGCTCTCATAAACTGGACGGGTACGATCGTGCACAATATGAAAGTAAAACCCGGACAGACTCCCATAAGCCCGACAGATGCAAAGAAGGGAGAGTTGAAATGAAGTAAGAGGATTCAATGAAGTTTACAAGATTACCACAACTTTTCAGACTTGAATCGAACTTATCTATGTGCCCGAAGCTTACCCAAAGCTAAAAGGGAAATAAGGACTCGAACCGAATGAAGATGAAGGATCAAGGACTTGAACCGAGATTTGGAGTAACTGAGGACTTGAACAAAGGATAAGGATAATCATGGACTTGAACCACATAAAATTTGACCAAGGACTTGAACCGAGGTTAAGGATAATCGTGGACTTCAACCACATAAAATATGACCAAGGACTTGAACCGAGGCTAAGGACAATTGTGGACTTCCACATAATATGACAAGGACTTGAACCAAGGTTCTGGATAATCATGGAATTGAATGACATAAAATATGACCAAGGGCTTGAACCGAGGTTAAGGATAATCATGAACTTGAACCACATAAAATATGACCAAGGACTTGAACCAAGGTTTAGGATAATTGTGGACTTGAACCAAATAAAATATGACCAAGGACTTGAACCGAGGTTAAGGATAATCGTGGACTTGAACCACATAAAATATGACCAAGGACTTGAACTGAGGTTAAGGACAATCGTGGACTTGAACCACAAAAAAAAAATATGACCAAGGACTTGAACGGAGGTTAAGGATAATCGTGGACTTGAACCACATAAAATATGACCAAGGACTTGAACCATATAAAATATGACCAAGGCAAAGACTTGAACCTCGCCCGATGGAGTGAACTGGGGACTTGAACCATAAGTAGAGGCAAGTCGGTTAGAAATAGGATCAACTGTCAATCGAGCGTCACGGGGAGTACCCCCAAACTGAGTGCCATCAATAAATCACTCCAGCCCAAACCGTATCCAACCAGAATCATCGAGTAGCTTCCAAACCAAAAATTCGAATACATTGGAACTGATGGGATAAGGAATTATGGATATAAGGTTCAACGAGTGGTGTTAATGTCTGGCTAAGGTGTAACAGCCCGCATTACGCATATGCTTGTTATATTCTTGTGATACTTGACATAGCCTTATAGTATATGCGAGGGACCATGATTCTTATATGATTAGTGTTGGTTTAAACTAGTTTGGAAGGTGATCTGATGCCTTGCATGTTTTAGCATGTGTACTGCAAGTTAACTCCAACGGGAGTATTTAAAGAGATAGTAATGTGGTAATTGAGCTTAAAGTTGAAAGTTAAGTGCTAAGTTAAAGCAAAAGGGATTAATATTTAGAAAATGGAATAAAATAAATGAGTTGCTTGCTTGACTCAAGTAAGCTAGCAGGTGACAGGTAGGACCATCACCTAATTTGACTTATTGACCAGTGCAAAGGATCAAGTAGGTGCATCACCTACTTGAGCTATATGGATCTAGTTAAAAAGGCCAAGGTTTATGGATCAGATTTGGGCCTATGCTAATGGACTCACATGAGGCCCAAACTAAGTTAAATAAAGAAAAAATAAATTTTAAGCCCAGCAGCCAAATCTCTTAAGGCCCAATATTTAAGCCCAAGTGAAAGCAAGTAGGTGCATCACCTAGTTTGACCTTTTGAGATGCTTGATGTACATAAGAAGGTGCATCACCTACTTGACCAATTAGTGGCTGAAAATGAAGCTTTCTAGAGGGTATTCTTAAAGGTGAAGAAAACTCAATATAAGATATATTGGCTGCTATTCTCACTCATTTTAACACACAATATTAAGGATTAAATCCAGCTCTCTCTCTCTTTTTTCTCTTAAGGATTAAAACAGCAGCCTTGAAGCTCTTCTAGGGTTCTTGAAGAAACCCTCATCTCTGCAAGACAAGGTAAGAGAAAACACTTATGGATTTAACTTAATTCTCCCATGGATGATTGGGAAAACATGTTATTCATGCTCAAGTATAAGCATAAAGGCATAATATTTCCAGAAGCTACTTCTCACTTCTTTGGTTATTAAGATGCTTTTCTCTTCTTCTTTGGCTTAAGTGTGAAGGGAAGTTGAAGTTCTAAAGGAATTCAAGTTATAAGGAGAAGTTGCAGAAATTGAGGTAAGATGACTTCTCCATTTTCTTCCTCCTTATGTATGAGTTTGAGTGAGGAATTATGGGTGTGCTGTCATAAAGAACTCAAGGGGGTGGTGAGTTCAATAATTGGTTGTATGATAAAGAATATTTGAGGTTGTTTAATGTGTATTGTTGTTGGTACAGCTTGGTAATCTTGGAAAAGGATATATAATATATGTATTGGGCAGAGAAGGAGGGTGTGGTGATACACATTATTTTGAGGGCTGTATGGGCTCATTATCCGTCAAGTTAGCTACTGTTTTATGAAACTCACGGTGTGATAGTTGCTAATTTTAGTTTATCATGACTTATATTGTAGATTAAAACCTAAAAGGGGAGGCTGAATCGTGATAGTTGTATTAGTCAGAGGATAAGGTATGTAAGGCTATTCGATTCAATATTCTTCGGCATGAAATCTGATACTTGAAATTAAAATCAATAAGTGAATTTTCTAAGTTCTATTCCTAGTAAAGGAAATATGGTGGCGGCGTATGATCTCCAAATAGCTAACAATATTTCCTCCTCTCCTTAGTGTATAGAATTACCTCATTATATGTTCACTTCATTATATTTCCTCCTATTTGCTAGTAAAGAAATGGTATTTGCAAAAGCAAGTTTGGTGAATCCTCCTCTTAGTCAATTGAAGTGAATTGTGTCATTGAAGCTCACAAGTAATGCATTGATGTTACATAGCTCCTTATGTCATTGTTACTGCCTTGAAGTAATATTTTCATGTCATCTATTACTGGTCCGTAGTTCCAAATATTAAAAATAATTATGACCACTAAAACAACAATCTCAAAGATTAAAGAATCTAAGTGAAGCAATCTGTTTAATTAAGGGTGGCAGCTCAGGGGCGAAAGCCTAGCATGGGCCGATCCCAATTGGTATAGAAGGGTGACAGCTCAGGGGTGAAAGCCTAGCATGGGCCGATCCCAATTTTTGTAATTATGAGGACCGCATCCCAGGGGTTAAAATGCCTAGCATGGGTCATCCTCTTCTACCACTGATCAGCTGGTCATTCGTATCACATACCTTATAAATATCATAACACACAGAAAGGTAAAGACAAGAATGTAACATACATGATCCCACAAGATTTAACAAAGGTGGTCTGCTATTCTGATTTATGCACATATATATTGATACTTGGTTTCATTCGAACTCTTATTTTATATATGTTATTGCCTTACATATTCAGTACATTTTTTTTGTACTAACGTCCCTCGTGGTGGACACTGCATTTCATGTTGTAGGCACAAGTACTTCAGCTAGTAGACCTCCTCAGTAGGAGCACACGACACTCAGCTACTTTTGGTGAGCTCCAGATTGATTCAGAGCTTTACTGAGTCCTTGGTAGATTCATTTTGGTATTGTACGTAGTTATGGGTAAGGCGGGGTCTGTCTCGACCTACTCTAACTTTTTCTATCTTTTAGAGGCTTTGTAGACTTATGTATATGGTTCAGGTTCATCTTAACAAGTTGTGGCCTCAACGGCCAAGTCTTGTAAATAAGTTATAGGTCTACTTATGTTGGTTTGTATCGCTGCATCCTATGTGAACTTGTCACAAGATTGTCATAGTTATATGCATAGTAAGCACATGTTACATGTTGGTTCTCTCAGGCCTTTAGGGCATCGGGTGCCTGTCTGTCTTAATGAGATTTGAGGCGTGACAAAAGTGGTATCAGAGCAGGTCATCCTAGGGAGTTTACAAAGCCGCGTCTGTGTAGAGTCTTTCTTATGGATGTGTTATGCTCCACATTTATAAACAGGAGGGTACAGGACATGTAGGAGTTGTCTCCTTTCTTTCATTTCTTAGATCGTGCGGTAGAACCAAAGTTGTAGGTGAATCGTGTCTAACTTTTAAATTGCTTTATTATAGCAAAGATGCCGGTTACGAGAAGGAGTAAAAGTATAGGTAAGCGAGTAGATGTGGCTGCCCAAGAAGGGACCAGCCAACCACCACCTAATCAAGCTGTTCAAAGTGAGGCCCAAGATGAGTTTCTATCACAGACTTCCCCAACCCCTCCATCTCCAGAAGATCTAAGGAGGGAAGCTGGACCTCAAGAACCCACTATTAATGCTACCGAGCAAGATTTGAGGAATGCAGTCCAATTATTGACTCGTATAGTTGCTGGCCACGGCCAAAGGCAAGAAGGTCTAGTCGCAGCCTCGCAGGTACTAGTGGTGTAGATAGAGCAGCTGGCACGCAGATATGTGACTTCCTTAATTTGGACCCTCCATCATTCACTGGGTCAGATCCTAATGAAGATCCACAAGACTTTATAGATCAAATCCAACGCACTTTCGATGTTATGCATGTAAGTGGTAAAGAAGCACTTGAGCTAGCAGTGTATAGATTAAAGGGTGTGGCTATATTGTGGTATGAAACTTGGAAGCAATCTAGGGGAACAGATTCACCTTCAGCTACATGGAAAGAGTTCAAAAAGGCATTCCTTGACCATTACCTGCCATTGGAGATCCGAGAGGCCCATGCGGATCAGTTCTTAAATCTCCACCAAGGAAGTATGAGCGTGAGAGAGTACAGTCTCAAATTTAATTCCTTTTCCAGGTATGCTCCTAATGTAGTAGCTACTATGGAGGATAAAGTTCATCGATATGTGGATAGATTAGATTCATATCTGGTTAGAGATTGTACCATTGCTTCGTTGAATAAATATATGAATATAGCAAGGATGCAAGATTTTGCACAAAAGTTGGAGGATCAAAGGAAAAGAAGAATGACACAAGAGTCAGAAAAAGGGCATTCTAAGAGGGCCAGGTCCATGGGGCAAATTACACCATCCCAAGGTGAGTTTAGGCCTCGATTATTTAACAGACCACCCAGGCCATCATCTTCCTACTCTACAACTAGTGCCCCACCTCGGTTTCAAGAGTCTAGGGGCAATCAGTTTGGGCAAAGAGGTGAAAGCCAAGGTTCACGAACAGCGGGGTACCAAGATCAGGGAAGTATGAGCCAATCAAGACCTCCTCGACAGTCTTGTAAACAGTGCGGAAGAAATCATTTAGGTGCATGTCGGTTTGGGACAAATGTTTGTTTTTGGTGTGGTACACCGGATCATATGATGAGAAATTGCCCTCATAGGGGTATGGGTGGTGTGGAACCTACTAGATCAGTTGTTGCATCCTCATCATCAGCACCTTCTTTGGGTAGGGGACAGATGCCTACTGGTCGTGGTAGAGGAGCTAGGGGAGAAACTAGTTCTAGTGGATTTCAGAATCGCACATATGCTCTAGGGGATCGACAAAATTTAGAATCCTCGCCGGATGTGGTTATAGGTACATTGTCCATTTTTTTACATATTGTATATGCATTAATTGATCCGGGGTCTACACTATCATATGTTACTCCATTGATTGCTGAAAAGTTCAAAAGAACACCAGAATTATTAGTGAAGCCATTTGAAGTGTCTACACCGATTGGTGAGTCTATTATAGCTAGAAGGGTTTATCGTAATTGCATTGTAACTATTTGTGATCATGATACATTGACTGACCTTGTTGAGCTGAAAATGGTAGATTTTGATGTTATAATGGGTATGGATTAGTTAGCTTCTTGTTATGCCATGGTAGATTGCCGAACTAAGATGGTGCATTTTCATTTTCCAAAAGAGGCAATCCTTGAATGGAAAGGTAATATTGGGGCACCAAGAGGTAAATTTATTTCTTATCTTAAGGCAAATAAGATGATGTCCAAAGGATCCATATGTCATCTAGTGAGAGTGAAAAATACAGATGCAGAGCCACCAACTCTTCAATCCATTTCAGTAGTGAATGATTTTCCTGATGTATTTCCTGAAGATCTTTCGGGTTTACTCCAGAACGAGAAGTAGAGTTTGGTATTGATGTGATTCCAGATACTCAACCTATATCCATCCCTCCATATAGAATGGCCCCGACAGAGTTACGGGAGTTGAAGGAGCAATTAAAAGACTTATTAGAAAAAGAATTCATAAGGCCTAGTATGTCCCCATGAGGAGCAGCAGTTTTATTTGTACGCAAGAAAGATGGCTCGTTAAGAATGTGTATCGATTACCGACATTTGAATAAGGTAACCATTAAGAACAAATATTCCCTCCATAGAATTGATGATTTGTTTGATCAGTTACAAGGTGCTAGGTGTTTTTCAAAGATCGACCTGAGGTCGGGTTATCACCAAGTTAGGGTCAAACACAAAGATATTCTCAAGACAACTTTCCGAACACAGTATGGTCATTTTGAGTTTTTAGTCATGTCATTCAGGCTAACAAATGCACCATCAGCTTTTATGGATTTGATGAATAGGGTATTCAAGCCATTTCTAGATGTGTTCGTGATAGTATTCATTGATGACATTTTGGTGTATTCAAGATCGGAAGATGACCATGCTAATCACCTGCGACAGGTTTTACAAATTCTTCGTGATCGTAAGTTGTATGCAAAGTTCTCTAAATGTGAGTTCTAGTTGAAATCTGTGGCATTCTTAGGTCATATTGTATCCGATGAAGGAATAAGGGTTGATAACCAGAAGATAGAAGCCATGAAAAACTGGCCAAGACCTACAACGCCTACGGAGATCCGTAGTTTCCTTGGATTGGCAAGTTATTATAGAAGGTTCGTTAAAGGATTCTCTTCCATTGATGCACCCTTAACAAAGCTAACACACAGAGAAACCAAGTTTCAGTGGAGTGATGAATGTGAAAGAAGCTTCTAAGAGCTAAGGAATAAATTAACTTCTACAGCTGTATTGGTACTTCCAGAAGGAACAAAAGGGTATGCAGTGTATTGTGATGCTTCGGGAGTGGGCCTAGGATGTGTATTGATTCAACATGGTAAAGTAATAGCTTATGGCTCAAGGCAGCTGCGGCCACATGAGAAAAATTATTCAACTCATGATCTAGAGCTAGCAGCAGTTGTATTTGCTTTGAAGATATGGTGCCACTACTTGTATGGAGTTCTTGTTGACATATACACTGATCACAAGAGTTTGCAATATATCTTTAAGTAAAATGACTTAAATCTAAGGCAAGGAAGATGGCTTGAGCTATTAAAATATTATGACATTGATATCTTGTATCATCCCGGGAAAGCAAATGTAGTAGCTGATGCATTAAGTCGTAAAATAATGGCAAGCACTTATGGGCAGTCTATGGAAAGACAAGGAATAACTAAGGATCTATGCCAACTAGCTAGCTTTGGGGTTCGCCTTCTTGAATCTCCAGACGAGGGGTTGTTGTGCAAAATGCAGCAGAATCCTTATTAGTAGTGGAAGTGAAAGAGAAGCAGTACACTGATCCTATTCTATTACAGCTTAAGGAGAATGTACAACAGGGTATGACAAAGGCATTTGAGCTTATGCAAGAGGGAGTACTTCATTGTCAAAATAGATTGTGTGTACCTAACGTAGATGAATTAAGAAAGAGGATTATGATGGAAGCACATCATTCGAGATATTCTGTCCATCCGGGGTCAACTAAAATGTATCATGACTTGAAAGAAATGTATTGGTGGGGGGACATGAAGAAGAAGATTGCGGAATTCGTAGCTCATTGTCCAAATTGTCAACAAGTAAAAGTAGAGCACCAAAAGCCCGGAGGTTATATGCAGTGTACAGAACTTGCAATTTGGAAGTGGGACATGATCAACATGGATTTTGTCACTGGTTTGCCTCGCTCATTTTGGAAGTTTGACTCCATATGGGTAATAGTTGACAGACTCACCAAAGCAGCGCACTTCTTGCCGGTGAAGACTACTTATAAAACTGAAGAGTATGCAAGGTTGTATATTAAAGAGATAGTTCGACTACCTGGAGTGCCAATCTCTATAATATCTGATAGAGGAACTCAATTCACTGCAAATTTTTGGAAGTCATTTCAGAAGAGTTTGGGAACACAAGTGAATTTAATTACAACCTTTCACCCCCAAACAGACGGTCATGCAGAGCGTACAATTCAAACACTTGAGGATATACTGCGAGCTTGTGTATTAGACTTCAAGGGTATTTGGGATGATCATATATCGCTTATTGAATTCTCTTATAATAATAGCTACCATTCAAGTATTAAAATGGCACCTTTGAAGCTTTATATGGTAGAAAATGTAGATCCTCGATTTGCTGGTTCGAAATAGGTGAAACTGCCTTATTTGGGCCAGACCTTGTTCATCAAGCTATGGAAAAAGTCAAAGTGATACAACAGCGGATAGAAACAGCTCAAAGTCAACATCAATAATATGCGGATGTTAGAAGGAGAGGACTAGAATTTTCTATAGGGGATTGGGTGTTCTTGAAGGTGTCACCAATGAAAGGGGTGATGAGGTTTGGTAAAAAGGGAAAGTTGAGTCCACGCTATATAGGGCCATATAAGGTTATACGAAGAATTGGCCAAGTTGCGTATGAGTTAGAGTTACCTAAAGAGCTTTCAACCGTTCATCCGGTGTTTCATGTCTCAATGCTTCGAAAATACGTAGGTGACCCATTTCGTATTACTCCTACTGAAGATGTACAAGTTACGAGAGATCTCACTTATGAAGAAGTACCCATTGCTATTCTTGATCGACAAGTTAGGAAGTTAAGAAATAAATAAGTAGCTTGTGTAAAAGTGTTATGGAGGAACCAACAGGTAGAAGAATTTACATGGGAAGTTGAAGAAGCAATGAAATTGAAGTATCCTCATCTCTTTCAGATCGATGAGAAGGATGAAGATGCGTAGTTGCGGCGTTGACAAGTAAGTATAAGTCTATATGAATTATGTGATTATTAGTAGTACTAACTTAGGCTTGAACCTGTTTGGGCTGGATAACCATGCTAACATTCGAGGATGAATGTTTTAAGGGGGGAAGGATGTAACAGCCCGTATTACGCATATGCTTGTTATATTCTTGCGATACTTGACATAGCCTTATAGTATAGGTGAGGGACCATGATTCTTATATGATTAGTGTTGGTTTAAACTAGCACGGAAGGTGATGTGATGTCTTGCATGTTTCAGCATGTGTATTGCAAGTTAACTCCAACGGGAGTATTTAAAGAGATAGTAATGTGGTAATTGAGCTTAAAGTTGAAAGTTAAGTGCTAAGTTAAAGCAAAAGGGATTACTATTTAGAAAATGGAACAAAATAAGTGAGTTGCTTGCTTGACTTAAGTAAGCTAGCAGGTGACAGGTAGGACCATCACCTACTTTGACTTATTGACCAGTGCAAAGGATCAAGTAGGTGCATCACCTACTTGAGCTATATGGATCTAGTTAAAAAGGCTAAGGTTTATGGATCAGATTTGGGCCTATGCTAATGGACTCACTTGAGGCCCAAACTAAGTTAAATAAAGAAAAAATAAATTTTAAGCCCAACAGCCAAATCTCTTAAGGCCCAATATTTAAGCCCAAGTGAAAGCAAGTAGGTGCATCACCTAGTTTGACCTTTTGAGATGCTTGATGTACATAAGAAGGTGCATCACCTACTTGACCAATTAGTGGCTGAAAATGAAGCTTTCTAGAGGGTATTCTTAAAGGTGAAGAAAACTCAATATAAGATATATTGGCTGCTATTCTCACTCATTTTAACACACAATATTAAGGATTAAATCCAGCTCTCTCTCTCTTTTTTCTCTTAAGGATTAAAACAGCAGCCTTGAAGCTCTTCTAGGGTTCTTGAAGAAACCCTCATCTCTGCAAGACAAGGTAAGAGAAAACACTTAT
>JAJOOO010007611.1:0-24698 GCA_029582685.1 Solanum piurae
AGAATTGCTTATTTACTATTCATACTTTGTTAATCACTCATGGTTCCCACAACCCTAGTTGTGGAGTTTAGTTACCCATAATCATATGAACACAATTCATTGTTTTAGATAAAAGAATTATGAACTTACGTAATTGAGAATAACAAACCTGAAATTTCAACTTGAATTTCAAAACCAAAATCTTCAAAACTAACTTAGGAAATCAAGAATTGCTAAAGTTGCAAGTTAATCTCCCAAGACAAAAACTAGAATAACAATAATAATGTCTAACCCCTAAAAATGAGGTTTACATGCCCTATTTATATAAAACAAGTCCTAAATTAAAAGGGAAACAAAATGAAGAAAGTTTGTTCAGGCACGCGTCTTCATTCCACGAGACTGACTCACGGGACACCAATGGATCTACGGTCCGTGAGTCCCTTCCGTCAGCCAGGACTTAGAAAATATTTCAGCTTCCAAAAACCAGCTTCTCTGACGCAAACGATGAGACACCAGTACGGACCGTAGATCGATCTACTGTCCGTCAATCCCTCTTCGTAGCTCCACACTTAGAATCTTCAAAAATTGGGTACTGGAACCCTCGTAGTATCATTCTACGGATCAACAGTTCGGTCCGTAGATCAATCTACGAACCGTCAATGGCCACCGTGGTTCCACACTTGGTCATATTTACCTGATTTGCCTTGCCTGCTGATCTACGGTCACCATCTACGGAGCGTCAATGGACCTACGGACCATAGGTCCCCTCCGTAGATGCCCTTTTCTGCATTTCTTTCAGCTGTCTTTGTACTTCCTTGCCTAAACATCTTTCCTGCAAAACATGATAAAAACACATAAAAACCAATACAAACATGCCCTAGACACACACAACTCTTAAGTGAAATGTATTAAAAATACTGTAAACACACGGTATATCAATATACACGCAACGCACGTGTACATGCACTAGTGAATTAACAATAGAGGAGGTAAAAAAAAAAAAGACAACTATCAGCACCACAACAAAAGTATTTATCACTAAAATTAAAAAAAAAAAAATTCAAAATATTTTTTACAAGGAATATAGAAAATTGAAAAGAAAGAGCCGCAAAAAACACTGAATTGTTACAATTGATGCAATTTCTCCATTATAATTTTTTTTTAAAAAAGAGTAGCACAAATTTAAAAATAAAATTATTAAATTATGAAAATTTAGATAATTATAATTAAACCCCTAAATTTATTTCTACGGTTTCTTCCCAACGTGTATTATTAGCTACTGCTTTTCGAATTTAAGTTCAATAATAACTAAATATATTGCAGTTTCTTCCCAACGTGTATAATTAGCTACTCCTTTACAAATTTAAGTTTAATAATAATTAAATAAATTTTTTAATCAATGCATAAATATATATATATATCAAAACACTCCACTCGTTCATTTTTAGTTATCACTGTTTGACTTGACACACTCATTAAGAAAATAATTATTGATATATGTATTTTAGAACATTACCCCTATTAATTGATGTTTATTATTAACTCTTGGAAGATGATTTGGAAAAAAATATTTAATGCTAAGGGTAAAACATGGGAAAAAATATTTGTCTTTTCTTGATATGTCAAAACTGACAATTAAAAATAAAAATCTACTTTAAGAATAAGTGACAAGTAAAAGTGAACACAGAGAGTATAATATAACTCCCCACTTCCTCGTTAATGGAACTATGGTTGAAAAAGTCTCTTCATAAATACCATCAGTCCTTTTAAATTCTCATAGTGGAGTTTTTCTTATTCTCATGGTGTCAAAATTCATCTATCCATCGTCGCAACAACCCCAACACCTCCATCCATAAATCTCTAAAGCTTCGCCAAAAGAAACCGACATACACCCATTTGAAACTCAATTAGTAATTAATTATTGGAAATGATTTTTTGTTGAAGAGTTAAAGATTTTGTTCGAGTTATTTGGTCCATTGTCCAGGTTCCGTGTGATGTGTGGCCAATTGTTCGTTAGGAAGATGGATGTAACGATCGAGTTCTGTCGTTACAGAAAAGTATATGGGGAAATATTTTGGGCCGGAAAATGTTTTCATAGTACCTTAAGATTTCCCAACCTAGTCCAGATTTGGATGAACTTGGAGTCTGTGAGATCTAGGGAAATCTGGTAGCAATTGAATAATCTAATTATGAATTTTATCACATGAGTAGATAGCTAAGATGTTAAGAAACTTGTACTGTTTACGGAATTGAATTCGGGTGAGTAGAACTCCCGAAATTAATTTTAGCGTGAACGGATAGTTTCGTTGGTCGAAGATGTGTTGTGAAATAGGAGTTTGGAATTCTTAAATCAACTCACTAGTTCTGTACAAGCCACTGTGGTGGAATTATTCCCGTTGTGGCTGGCTGGGGGCCGCCATAGAGGGACAGTCGCGATTTAAGTCGGAAATAAACCCCAAACGTCTCTATTCTGCAACTTTCACACTTGAAAGCTAAGAAACGAACCTAGGGGTTTTCTTGAAAGTTTTCCACCATTCTTGATGCTAAAGGTAAGATTTTAACTCCCTGAATCTATTTTTCGATCCGTAGAACTTAATTTAATGGGTAATTATCGATGGGGGAGGGTTTTGATCTATAAATTATGGTGGAGAAAACCCTAATCTGGGTATGGGTATCAAGGGTTTGACCTAGGATTGATATTATTGTTTATAATATGGGTAATTAGGTGTTTTTTATTGATCCTCGCATAATTATGATTTTCTGTAGACCAAGAACAAGTGGAACGAATCCGAAAAGGGAAGAATCAAGTTTCTTAGGGGATTCAAGTTTGTTTCGAGGTAAGTGATGGTTGTGATTTCAAGATTGTGTGATATATGTTTGTTCGTGCTTTATTATAATACGTGTATGTATGCGAATGCTGCCCTATTGATCGCACTACTTGTAAATAAGGATAGATGAATGATAAATGCCATGAATCATAACTTGATTGTATAATTATGAGAATGTACATTGTGATTGTGGCTTGTTGAATGGATCGAGTGTTGCATTCCAACAAACTAACTTGGACCAGTTGCCACGTTCCAACATAAATATGGGATCGGTTTCCACGTTACGGCATAACATAGGATCGTGTACCACGTTCCGGTATGCTAACTGTATGGGTTTGGGTTCCATGAGAGGACCAATGACTTGACATTAATGTGTATCTTAAGAAATGTAAAATTTTATGTTGTTCATACATAATGATGATATCGTATATGTTTGGTGTATGCATGATATTATTATGTTGTATTGACTTATGTATGTTGCACTTAGCGGGATAATCGTGTGATCCTACCAGTACACTGTGGTTGTGTACTGATACTGCACTTGCTCTTTCTTTGTTGAGTACAGGATATCTTCAAGCGGATATTGACAGACCTCGCTTAGAAGATCAGTGATCGTCGTTCGAATTCAAGGGTGAGCCAGTTCTTCTGGGCTGCCATGAGTTCTCCTTTCGTTTATGCCTACATTTCGGACTTAGACTAGTTCATTAGATATTCTTATGTTTAGTTGGGTTGTACTCATTTTCCTTTAGACTTTGGTTCATTGGTAGATGTTTTGGTACATTGACTTTCAGGTTCTAGGCATTTAATGTCGCAATTCGTTGTTAGATGTTTTGGAAGTTTATGGGAACTTTAGTTTTTAGTCATTTAAACCTGCTTCTGTATCTTTAAATGCTTGGTTTCGTATTAGCTAATTAGTGTATATGGTTATCCCATTGGAGGGTTAGTGTGGGTGCCAATCATGACGGTCGGGGTCATGATAAAGTTAGTATCAAAGCCTAGGTTAATTGATCTCGATGTACCAAAATGAGTCTAGTAGAGTCTTACGGAATGGTACGGAGACGTCTGTACCTTTCTTCAAGAGGCTATAGGAGTTTAGGAAATCTCTCTTTTTATCTTGTCCCCTTTCGTGCTATAACTTGATTCCAATTGGTATCAGCCGATTAGAATTGGTATCTAACCTACTTCACTCTTCTGTCCGCAGATGGTTAACACTAGATCCAATGGCGTCAGGCCTATAGCTTCCGTCAATGCTCCAACTGAGGACTTTACAACGAGAGGTCGCGGTCGGGGTAGGGTTAGAGGAAAATATAGGGGTAGAGGCTGAAGAAAAGAGTAGCGCGTACTAGGGATGGAGCACTAGTTGAAAATGCTCTCAGAAATAAGACCCCTATTGTGCATCATGATGAGATAGAGGACAATATCGAGGTTGAAAATGTTGAGAAGGTTGGACAAGAGGAAGAGATGCAGGCTGAGACTACATGTATTCCTCCCATAGACCCAGTATTAGCTCAGCAAATCATATCATTCTTGAAAGGGTTGGTTGGTCCTGGAGTGCTTCCTTCTGTTCAAGCGACTCAAGCCCCCTCCAATCCTCCAATTGCTATCACTGTCCCATGGTGGGTGGAACTGGAGGTAATGATGCTTTCTTCCATCCTTTGTTGGGTCCTATTATGATTGGTAATGAACATGAGATGTTGACCAAATTATTGAATTTGAAACCGCTCGTGTTCCATGGTTCCGAGAGTGAGGATGCATATGAGTTCATCCTAGATTGTTATGAGAGGCTGCATAAGTTGGGAATTGTCCATCAGCATGCGGTTGAGTTTGTTACTTTTCAACTTCTAGGTGAGGCTAAGTAGTGGTGGAGAGTTTATGTGGAATGTCGATCATCAGTTTTACCTCCACTTTCTTGGACTCAGTTTCATGCCCTATTTTTAGAGAAATATGTGCCTAGGACTTTGAGAGATCGCAAGAAGGATGAGTTCATGGCCTTGGAGCAAGGTGGTATGTTTGTGGCTGCTTATGAGGCCAAGTTCCATGCCTTGTCTAGATATGCTACTCAATTGGTGACTACTGAAGAAGAGAGGATCCATTTATTTATTAAGGGACTAAATTCTGAGTTGCAGGTATTATTTGTTCGTATGAACTCTGCAGGGAGGAGCTTTAATGAGGTAACCCATTTTGTTAAGAATGTGGATGGAGTGAGGCGAGACAGTCAGGCCAAGGCATTGTCTAAGAAAGCCAAAAATTCAGGCAACTTTCAGGGATCTTACTCTAGAGGTTCAGGGAGGCCAACACTTGTATCCAGGCCAATTTAATCTTCTATGCCCGCCTCTACAGGTAATTACTTGGGAACTCCACCTCATAATTTGATTCAGTATAGCCAGGGAGTCGCGCCTTCGATGGGCAGCAGGACATCTTTTGATCGTACTTGCTATAATTGTGGAAAACCTGGGCATATGAAGAGAGATGGTCCCCACCCACGTGTGATGGATTCCGTGCAGCAGCAAACTAGAGAAGTGGTACCCGTGGGAAATGGTAATAATGGTCGAGGGAATCCACAAGGTGGGCGAGGAAGAAATCAGTGAGGCCGCAGAGGTAGGGGAAATGTCAATGCAGACAGAGCTACAGTGCAGCCAGACAGGGAAGTCACCCGTTACTATGATAGGGCTCAGTGTTATGCCTTTCCGGGCAAGAATAAGGCAGAGGCGTCTGACGCAGTGATCACATGTACCATTCTTATATGTGACCGGATGGCTAGTGTGTTTTTTGATACGGGTTCTACTTATTCTTATGTATCCGTGCAATTTGCCTCAGAGTTTAATATGAATTGTGATATACTTGATGCCCCATCCATGTTTCTACCCTAGTTGGAAAGTTTGTCATAGTCACACATGTCTATCATGCTTGTCCTATTTTGTTTATGGGTTATGAGATGTGGGTTGATTGGTGAGTTTGGATATGACTAACTTTGACATAATCTTAGGCCTGACTTAGTTGTCCCCCTATTATGTTGTGCTTAATTGTAATACTAAGTCTGTAGCTCTAGAAATTCCGGGAAGGGAAAAGTTAGAGTGGGAAGGGGTGTCCAAGCCTAAGCAAGCTAAGATCATATCTTCCATTCGGGCTAGGAAACTAATAGGGCAGGGTTGTTTGGCATATTTCGCTCATATTCGGGTTGTTGAGGTTGAGTCTCCATCTATTGAGTCTATTCCTGTGGTGTCATAATTTAGAGAAGTGTTTCCTAATGATCTGCAAGGTATACCTCCGGATACAGATATAGATTTCTACATTAATTTAGAACCTGATACGCATCCCATTTCCATCCCTCCATATCGCATGGCTCCGGTAGAATTCAGAGAGCTTAAGGCACAAATCCAAGAGCTTCTTGATAAGGGATTTATTCGTCCTAGTTCTTCCCCGTGGGGTGCTCCAGTTTTGTTTGTTAAGAAAAAGGATGGTAGTATGAGGAAGTGTATAGATTATTGGCAATTGAATAGGGTCACTATTCGAAACAAGTACCCTTTGCGTCGAATAGATGATCTTTTTGACCAATTGCAAGGTGCATCCGTTTTCTCCAAGATTGATAAGGTCTGGCAACCATCGGTTGAAAATTAGGCCTGAGAATGTGTCCAAGACGGCATTTAGAACCCGCTAAGGGCACTATGAATTTCTAGTTATTTATTTTGGTTAGCCTAATACACCCGCAACATTTATGAGTTTAATGAATGGGGTGTTCCAGCCATTTGTTGATTCATTGTCATAGTCTTTATTGATGATATGTTGGGCTATTCGAAAAGTGAGGAAGAGCATGCCGGCCATCTTTGTATTGTTCTGGGTATTCTTGGGAAACAAAAGTTATATGCAAAATTTTCTAAGTGTGAATTTTGGTTGACTTCGGTAGCAGTTTTGGGGCATGTAGTCTCATAAGAAGGGGTAATGGTAGATCTCCAAAAGATTGAGGTGGTTAAGAATTGGGTTTGACCTAGCTCTGTGATGGAAGTTAGGAGTTTTGTGGGGCTCGCTAGCTACTATCATCGATTTGTGAAGAACATTTCTTCTATTGCAACTCACTTGACAAATTTGACCAAAAAGGAGGTACCCTTTGAATGGACTGAAAAGTCTGAGGATAGCCTTCAACAACTCAAGATCCTTTTGACCACATCACGTATCCTATCACTACCGGTGAAAGTTAAAGATTTTATTATTTATTGTGATGCTTCACATTCTTGTTTGGGTGCTGTGTTGATGCGGGATAAGAATATTATAGCTTATCATGTCAATTCAATGTGCATGAGAGGAATTATCCAACACATGATTTGGAGTTGGAAACGGTAGTGTTCGCTCTTAAGATCTGGCGGCATTACCTCTATGGTGTTAAATGTGAGGTGTTTACTGATCATCATATTTTGCAGCATGTGTTCACTCAAAAGGATTTGAACTTGAGACAAAAAAGGTGGATGGAGATACTTAAGGATTATGATGTCACCATTCAATACCATGCGGGTAAAGCTAATGTAGTGGAAGACGCTTTAAGTCGAAAGGCGGTGAGTATGGGTAGTTCAGCTTGCTTGAGTGTAACTAAGCGACCTTTGGCTAAGGAGATTCAGACCTTGAAGTCTAAGTTAATGTGGTTGGGCATCTTAGAGAAAGGTGGGGTGTTAGTTATCATTGAATTTAGGGCCACGTTTATTGAAGAGATCAAGGCCAAACAATTTGAGGATGAAAATTTGAATGAACTTAAGAAGAAGACTGTGATTGGTAATGCACAAGAGACCACTCTTGATGCGGAAGGTGTGCTTAATTTTGAAGGAAGAATTTGTGTTCCTCGAGATGATGACTTGATTCAGAAATTGTTGATAAAATCCCATGATTCGCGATATTCCATTCATCCGGGAGTGACCAAGATGTATCGAGACTTGAACCAAATTTATTGAAGGCCGGGCATGAAGAAGGATATAGTGGAGTTTGTGGCTAAGTGTCAAAATTGCCAACAAGTAAAGTATGAACATCAAAGGCTTACATGTTCGCTCCAAAGAATGTCAATTCCGGAATGGAAGTGGGAAAGAATAGCCATGGATTTTTTGTGGTTGGTCTTCCCAAGACTTTAGAAAAGTTTAATTCTATTTGGGTAGTGGTTGATAGATTGAGTAAGTTAGCCCATTTTTTCCCGGTAAGAATAGATTATAATGCTAAACAATTGGCTAAGATTTATGTGAAAGACATAGTGAGGTTGCATGGGGTGCCCCTTTCTATCATCTCAGACCGTGGTACTTAGTTTACCTCCAAGTTTTGGAGGAAATTACATGATGAATTGGTCACACAACTCACTTTTAGTACCATTTTCCATCCACAGCAGACGGGAAGTCAGAGAGAACTATTCAAGTGTTAGAGGACATTTTGAGGGCATGTGTGATTGATTTTGGAGGGCATTGGGATAAGTTCTTATCTTTGTGTGAGTTCTCTTATAATAATAGTTATCACTCCAGCATTGATATGGCACCGTTTGAGACATTATATAAGAGATGATGTAGATCACCCATAGGATGGTTTGAGGCTGGAGATATGAAACCTTTGGGGGTCGATTTAGCAGCCCAGAGTAGACAGAAAAAGTACGCAGACCATTGATGTTTGCGTAATCAAGACACAACTTCCAATGCAAGTGTCTACGATCATACAATAGTAAAGTAACCCAACCAAGGGGTGGGGTCCAGTTCCAAGGTAGTGGGTTTGAGAATTAATACAAAAATAAAATTTAGTTCTAATTAGTCATAGCTAAAAACATTTTCGAATACAAACATGTTAAATATAAGGGGTGACACAAGCGTCAATTATCAATGGGGGTTTTTCACAAGTAAACAAAAACAACAGAAATGCAAAGAGTACTAATCAAGGAGATGGGGCTCTTGGGATGTTATAGGAATACAGGAAAAACTAAATTATTGGGTACATGCTTTTGATAATAAATCCGTTGAAAATTTGTGACTAGGAAAGACTATAGTGGGTGTAAATTCTCTCTCGAGCAACTTACCCCGAATCAAATGAGTTCCTCTCGGACATCCACTTACCGCATGAAGAACAGCCTCCACCTTAGCCCACTAACTCTCTCGAGCTGAGTGTATGGGAGAAGGACTTGGTTTCACTCTCTCGAGCTGAACCTCATGTCGACCCAATTCCACCGTCCATCAATTTAGTAGTGTTAGTTTTACGACCTCTCTCTCTCGAGCAAGCTGAAAACACATAGGTCAAATCATATTTGCAACTACAATTTCATTGAGTTCCACCACAACTACTAAATGAAATCACATCTAAACAACAAATAAATCATCAACAAGCAAGACCCAACAAATAATCTAACCCATATTCACAAAATCACACTCCAAGAATTCGGGTTTTACCTAGACATGTAAAAGAGATAGAAATTTTTACCAATATGAGTTTGCATTCAAATGGGTATGAAAATTTAAGTCTTAAAACAAGCCAAGAGTGAAGAATCCACAAGACCAAGTCCAAATTCTTGGAGTTAAAACCCTTTGAATCTTCAAGTTCTTCAAAACCCTCTTCAAACTTAGAACTCAAAAGTCTATGTTAAAAATTCTATATAAAAAATCTCATATTAAGCTACAACTGTCAACGAGTATTTATAGTTTTCAAAAATCTATGCTACAGCGGATCATTCGGCGCCGTTAGTCGAGATCGTCGATCGACTCGGCGATCCTCCCATTGGTAGGTTTCATCATCGTCTTTCTCTATCCTTCATCATCGTCGTGTTTTGGATTATTGGGAGACATATACTGCTTCACGGAACTGCTCGACGACATGCCGACTGCTCCTTTTCACCATCGATTTGTTCCTTTCCTTCAGGGCTCAAAAAATTGGAACAAAAGGAGAGGTAAGACCTTTTGGCGACTCACCGAATGGGTTTGGCGATTCTCAGATCTTCATTTCATCATTCTTTCAGCTGCCTTTGTTCCTTTTTGCTAAGTAGTGTCCATTCTTTCCCTCAAACTCTAAATACCTAAAACTTAAGGGTTTTCATCATATATCGAGACAAAATATGCATTTGAGGACACTAATTCTATCAAAATATAGCCCTAAATAAGTCCAATT
This sequence comes from Solanum piurae, assembly GCA_029582685.1. Classification (NCBI taxonomy): domain Eukaryota; kingdom Viridiplantae; phylum Streptophyta; class Magnoliopsida; order Solanales; family Solanaceae; genus Solanum; species Solanum piurae. The sequence continues at coordinate 9,918 of JAJOOO010007611.1, forward strand.
TGTGGACTCATCAAACATAAGGTAAGAGACATGGCATTTAAAACTGGAGAGAATGTTCTTCTTAAGTTATCACCCATGAACGGGGTGATGAGATTTGGTAAAAAAGGCAAACTAAGTCCGCGATACATTGTTCCCTTTGAAGTTCTTGAATGTGTAGGGCCGGTGGCGTATAGATTGGCCTTACCTCCTAACCTATCGGGAGCTCATCCGGTATTTTAGTTGTCCATCTTGAAAAGATATCATGGTGATGACGATTATATCATCAGGCGAGATGGGGTCATTAGGCGAACCGCCGAGTAGCTTGGTGAGCTCGACTCAGCTCGCCAAATGGTCCAACGTGCCTATTTCACACCTATCTTCTCGACGTCAACCCTTCAACCCCCGAAAACAAAATTAAACTATGCACTAGTACAATTAGGATCAGACCCATAACACTTAATCATGATAGACACCACGCACGCACAACCCCACAAGATTTAACTCATTTTTACGCGCATCAAAAAGTGAGTTCAAAAATCAAGATAAAATGGGCAAGATTTACAAATCGAACTCAGCATTTCAACAATCTAAATCAATTAGAGAGGCCCATCACACATCAATTCAATAAGCCCAATTGCATAAGAGAACAAATTTTTCAAAGTAGCCTCGGGGTTCAGGAAAACCAACGTTTTATGCTGATCGAAGTACTTTGAAATGCTAGGATGCAATGTAATCCCAAATTTGAACACCAATTGATGACTAAATTACCTGGAATGCAAATATAATGAAAATTACTTAATAGGTGCAGATATACAAAAGTTGAAATCGAGTGGAAAATGAAAATTTGTTAAACTTTGAAACCACTGGCCTTTAAAAGTGTCCAGTTGTTGCCCATTTGGCGACATTAGTCAAGATCGCCGAATCACTCGGCGACACGCCAATTAGTAACTTTCCTCGCCGAGTTTTACAGGGCCTCCAATTGATGTAGAGGTCCGAATGGCGGACAATAGCGGGATTGCCAACCATTTCCGCAATTCGCCAACTGGATCTTCAGCTTGCCAACCTGCACTTTTCAACACTTTCCTCATTTTAACCTACAAAATCAACACACCATTATTTCATCAAAGAAAAATAAAGTAATAAATGGTTTTGGGTTGCCTCTCAAACAGCGCCTTAGTTAACGTCGTGGCATGACACCATTCCACCTTCAAACCTCATTTTTGGGGTTGAACTTAGTGCAACTAGGTGATCCCAATTGTTTATTTGGATGGAGCTGAGGCAATACATGACCCACGAGATTTTCAATTAGTTGGATATATCTAGAGTGAGAACCACTTATCTGAGTTAGCACTTCTACATTTTTTTCTAATTTCCTCTAACACTCTATCTTGCTCATTTAGCTTTTGGAGAATGATTAATAATGTATCCTTGATACATCTATTTCCATTGTCCATAGACCTTCCCTACTCGATAGGTGGTATGCATTTGCTCTTCTTTTTGGACATCACCTCCAGTACCTCGACCTTTTGGGTTAAGTTATTCATCTGACCCAGCAAAATGATCAATTGCTGGTCCTTCTCAGTATCCTTATTGGTTTTGGCCACAAGGTCAAGGAGTTTAGTTGAGGTCTCATAGGGGTATCTCTCATGACCTCCCGGGACAAGTCGATCGATTAATCCTTTATATCCGGTATTAAGACACCTATAGGAGCACTCCAGTAGAACTAGATCGGGAATTTCATGAGTTGGGCATTGCATCAACAGTGCTTTAAACCTCATCCACGACTCATGAAAAAGTTCACCTTCCATCTGTTTGAAGGTCAGGATGCTATCCTTGAACCTCATCACTTCCACCAAGAGGTGCTCCATTGGTTCATAGTCATTAACCACACTCATCTCTCCTGTTGTTAGCACAAGCACGTGAAACAAAACTGAAAATTAAGTAAGTAGAAGTACAACTAAGAAGAACAATTTTTTTTACTAAACTAAGAATTGTCAAGTAACACCATTCCCCGGCAGCGGCACCATTTTGATGTTTGCGTAATCAAGACACAACTTCCAATGCAAGTGTCTACGATCGTACAATAGTAAAGTAACCCAACCAAGGGTTAGGGTCGAGTCCTAAGGGAGTGGGCTTGAGAATTAATAGAAAAATAAAATTTAGTTCTAATTAGTCATAGCTAAAAACATTTTTGAATACAAACATGTTAAATCTAAGGGGTGACGCAAGAGTCAATTATCATTGGGGGTTTGTCACAAGTAAACAAAAACAACTGAAATGCAAAGAGTACTAATCAAGGAGATGGGGTTCTTGGGATGTGATAGGAATACGGAAAAAACTAAACTATTGGGTACATGTTTTTGATAATAAATCCGTTGAATATTTGTGACTAGGCTAGACTATAGTGGGGGTAAATTCTCTCTCGAGCAACTTACTCTGAATCAAATGGGTTCCTCTCGGACACCCATTTGCCGCATGAAGAACAGCCTCCTCCTTAACCCACTCACTCTCTCGAGCTGAGTGTGTGGGAGAAGGACTAAGGTTCACTCTCTTGAGCTGAACCTCATATCGACCCAATCCCATCGGCCATCAATTAAGTAGTCTTAGTTTTATGAACTCTCTCTCGAGATAGCCTAAAACACAAAGGTGAAATTGTATTTAAAATTATAATTTCATTAAGTTCCACCACAACTACTAAACAAAATCACATCTAAACAACAAATAAATCATCAACAAGCAAGACCCAACAGATAATCTAACCCATATTCACAAAATCACACCCCAAGAATAGGGGTTTTAGCTAGACATGTTAAAGAGATAGAAATTATACCAATATGAGTTTGCATTCAAATGGGTATGAAGATTTAAGTCTTAAAACAAACCAAGAGTGAAGAATCCACAAGACCCAAGTCCAAATTCTTGGAGTTGAAACCCTTTGAATCTTCAAGTTCTTCAAGACCCTCTTCAAACTTAGAACTCAAAAGTCTATGTTAAAAAGTCTATATCAAAAATCTCATATTAAGCTACAACTCTCAACGAGTATTTATAGTTTTCAAAAATTTGTGCTACAGCGGATCATTCGACATCGTTAGTCGAGATCACCGATCAACTCGGCGATCTTCCCTTTGATAGGTTTCATCGCCGTCTTGCTCTATCCTTTAGCATCATCATATTTTGGATCATTGGGCAACATAGTACTGCTTCACAGAACTGCTCGGTGACACATCGACTGCTCCTTTTCACCGCCGATTTGATCCTTTCCTTCAGGGCTCAACACACTAGAACAAAAGGCGAGGTAATACCTTTTGGCGACTCACCGAATGGGTTCGGCGATTCTCATATCTTCATTTCTTCGTTCTTTCAGCTACCTTTGTTCCTTTTTGCTCAGTAGTGTCCATGCTTTCTCTCAAACTCCAAATACCTGAAACTTCAGGATTTTCATCATATATCGAGACAAAATATGTATTTGAGGACACTAATTCTATCAAAATATAGCCCTAAATGAGTCCAATTTATGGACTCATCAAACATAAGGTAAGAGACATGGCATTTAAAACTGGAGAGAATGTTCTTCTTAAGTTATCACCCATGAATGGGGTGATGAGATTTGGTAAGAAAGGCAAACTAAGTCCGCGATACATTGTTCCCTTTGAGGTTCTTGAATGTGTAGGGCCGGTGGCTTATAGATTGGCCTTACCTCCTAACCTATCGGGAGCTCATACAGTATTTTAGGTGTCCATCTTGAAAATATATCATGGTGACAACGATTATATCATTACGTGGGATTCAATTGTGATAGAAAAGGACCTCCAATATGAGGAGGAACCAATTGCAATTCTTGTTCGTGATGTCCGAAAGATGAGGACCAAGGAGATTAAGTCCGTGAAGTTTCAATGGAAGCATGTTCCAGTTGAGGAAGATACTTGGGAAACCGAGAAGGACATGCTAGACAAGTATCCCCAAATGTTCATCGATTCAGGTACTACTCTATTCCTTTCTTAGCCTATTTTCCTAAGTTTGTCACTTGGGGACGAATGATGGGTAAATTGTTATCTATTGTAACGACCGGGTTCCGTCGTTATATAAAATCCAATGGGGAAAACAATTGGGCCGGAAAATTTTTTCGTAGTAACTTGAGATTTTCCAACCTAGTCTAGATTTGGACAAAATTGAAGTCTGTGAGGTCTAGGGAAATCTGGTAGAAATTGGGTGATCTAATTATGAATTTAATAACATGAGTGGATGTCTATTACGGAATTGAATTCGGGTGAGAAGAACTCCTGAAATTGATCTTAGCGTGAACAGGTAGTTTTTGAGTGTCGTTGGTCGAATATGTGTTCTGAATTGGGAGTTGGGAATTCTTAAATAAACTCACTGGTTCCATGAAAGCCATTGTGCTGGAATTATTCCCACCAGGTTGGCACCGCCATATCGGGACAATCGCGATTTTAGTCGAAAATAAACCCCAAAACGCCTCTATTCTGCAACTTTTGAACTTGAGAGCTAAGGAACGAACCCAGGGGTTTTCTTGATAATTTTCCATCATTCTTGAGGCTAAAGGTAAGATTTTAACTCCTCAAATTCATTTTTCGATACGTAGAACGTAATCTAATGGGTAATGATGCTTATCATGACCAACGATACTAACCTACAGTACGAGTGTCTACGATCGTCGATAATATAGTAACCCAACTAAAGGTTAGGGTCGTGTCCCAAGGGAGTGGTTTTGAGAATTCATAGAAAAATAGAAGTTTTGTTCTAACTAGTCGTAGCTAAAGACATTACTGAGTAAAGACATAGTAAATTAAAGAGGTGACACAAAAGTGTCAAATATCGATTTAGTGGTTTGTCACAATTAGCAAAAACAACAAAAATAACAAGAAAATCAAGTATGGGTAAGAATTCTTGGGGTGTGACCGCAATACAAGTTAAGATAAAAAGTTGGGTACATGCCTTTGTAAGGAAATTTGTAAGATAATGGTGACTAGGCAAAGCTTTAATGGAAATAACTTTCCTCTCGGGCAACTTACCCCGTTTCAAATGTGTTCCTCTCGGACATCCATTTACCGCATGAAGACCAGCCTACGCCTTACCCCACTCACTCTCTCGAGCTGAGTGTTAGGATATGGGACTAGGGCTCACCCTCTCGGGATGAACCTCATGTCGACCCACTCCTTAGGCCATCAGTCTAGTGGTCTTGGTTTCGCGACCTCCCTCTCGGGCAAGCTGAAAACACATGGGTGGCTTTGTATTTGCAACTACAAACCCTTTAGGTTAAACCACAACGACTAGGTGAAATCACCATCAAACTACATCTAACCTATCAGCAAGCAAGACCCAACAATAATATCAACTCCTATTTGCTAAATCACACCCCAAGAATGGGGTTTTTAGCCACACATCAAGATATAACAAAATACAGCTAAAATGATAGTGAAATCAAATGGGTATAAGAAATTAAACCTTGATTTAAGCAAAGGAAGAAGAATGGAGAAGACCCACTTCCAACTTGGGGAAGATGAAACCCTTCTTCTTTAAGTCTCCCACAAAACCCTCTCCAAACTTGAGAGAAAATTAGCCTCTAAGGAAGGGAAATCTAGTCCCTGAAAGTTCAAATCTAGTCCTGAACGAGCAATTGAGACCAGAAATTTTTGGTCATCACTAGTCCTAGAAAGTGCCGTCGCTACTGGTCAATAAGGACGAGTTCAAAAAATTGGTCCCTGAATGGTTTTGAGACGGCAAAAAATATTGGTCGTGAAATACATTTAGGGACTGCAAATCTAGTCTCAAATAGACCATTGATATATTTGTATTCAGGTCGTTAAACCTCATTTGCGACCTTCCGCAGTCTAGTCCTAGTAACTCTTTAGAGACAAGTATGACCTGGTCCTAGAATAGCGTTAGAGACCATTAAAAATCTGCTCCTAGAATAGCTATAGCGACCATAACAATCTAGTCCTAGAGTAGTTTTAGGGACGAACAACAACCTAGTCCTAAAGTTGCTTTAAAGACGATAAACAATTTTGGTCCTAGATTGACCTTTAGAGACAGTCAATAATTATGGTCCCTAGCTAATCACCATTGATCCTACGACCATTGATTATCACAAGAATCTAACAAATATCAAATTAATTACAACTAAAAATCTGGATGCAAAAGATGATATAGAAAGTGTTGCAGGGCAATAGAAATAAAAAGTGTGATTGATTACAATAAATTTGTGAGCATCACATGATGTAAGTTTCAATATTCGCTTAATCAACAAAAAAACTTAGATAACATCCAATGTTTTGCATAACATTCATAGCAAAAGTAAGAATGAGTTAGTCCATCTTCTAAGCTTGTATCTTCATTGAAGAATGAACAAAAGTTGGGCAAAAAACTTGAAGTTTAGTCTGTCACGTGATATCCAAAAACATCTACAAAAGCTGCAAAAAATAAGAAAGAAATCCATTAGAAAAACTTTCAGATACATAAATCAAGAATCCAACATCTATTTTGGAGAACCACACCTAAATAACATTTAGTAAAAAATAGAAATAAATGGATAAGAAAGATAGCTTAAGAGACGAGTTGGATGAACAACAACTTGGCAGAAAAGTGTAAAACAGAGAAGCTGCTGGCAGCAATGTTATGTTGGAGTTGTGCAGGAAATTTTACGTTAAGTAGATATATACACCCAACACTTACCAATAAGCCTCTCTAGGCGCACGATAAACGTGAATTGCACGTTCAAGGGAGAGTTATCATAATGGAGAAACAAGATTAGAGGTAACCTAACTGAACGATTCAAAATTTCCCCTCCCCTCGAAAACTCTGAACAAGGAAGATCAAAGTAAATTCAAGGAACCTCAGAAAACCAGATACAATGAATTGACAGCTGCTAGAAGATCATACCATCAATACCCAATAATTTACAAATCTAACAAATACGGTATCTAACTAACAATGATACTTAAAAAGAAAGGTACTGGTATTTCTGGAAAGTAAAATGCAAAGTTAATACCAATCAACATTCAAAGAACTACACACACGGATACATACTGGAGGATCTCATCATTTTTTGGTTATTACAGCAACATAGGATACATGCAAAGGCACATGTATGAATCTAAATCACATTGAATGAAGATAGAAAAATAAAAAATAGTCGAGTACAACAACAGAAAAACTGGCAGCAGGGTTGCAACAGAAAAACTGGCATCAAGGTTACATTGCAACAATGTTACGTGGCAGCAATGTTACGTTGCAGCAGTGCAGAAAAAATAGGCAGAACATGATAAAATAGAGAAGTTGGCAGCAGTGCAGAAATTTTTTTTTAAAAGTTTTTGCCGTTATGCAGAAAATGAAAAACAGTATCCATCAAAATTAAAAAAAGTTGAGTAGTGAAGATATTCAAAAACAGATCCCATCTCTACATTCACTAACTTTAAAGAAAATAAATAAAAAAAGTCAGGTATATTGTTACTAACTTGGTCAGCAGAAAAGGCAATCGTCATTCAATTGAAACAGATGATGTTGTAGGTGCGACATGTGATTGTTGAGCAACAAAGAGTTCTTTCATTTTCATTATTTCTTTCATCTCATCTTCTATGGTAGACAAGCGATTATTCAAAGATTTGTTTTCCTCATTCAAGGATTTGATATCCTCTCTAGTTGAACGTAGCGCGGACAACAATTCAGATTTTGAAAAAGTTCCACCTTCCAAGTCTTTTGCCTTTACTCCACCCCCTAATCCAAATACATGGCTACGAGTTTGAGGTCCACAATATTTTTCAACAATCTCTACAATAGGTAGAAATGGATCTTCTTGAACCATTTCTTCGAGTTGAGCCTAAAAAATATATCAAAGAAAATTTGCTATCATAACACATCAATTTCAAGTAATTAATATATTAAATTTACCAAACGCACATGTTTGTCAATTGCTTCAGGTTCAACAAGCTTGTTATCTTTCTTACGAGTCTCAAAGAAAATAGTCGCCAAATCTGGTGAAGCCTTCTTTCCCTCCCTTTACATCAAAGTCAAACATGTCAAATAACACACACCTTGTAAAAAGTCTTATTTCAAAAAAAAAATTATGATATTACATTTTGATAGATAATCTCTCTAATAGGCTTGCTACCAATATGATGAAGCATCTTCAACTTAGCTCGGTTTGTTGCATTCCTGCTGCTTCTTGCCTGTATTTTTTCAACAATAAGCTTCTTGCTTATATTTGTTCAACAACGAGTTCTATACATAGATATGTTACCAAGACACCCAAAATCTTCCTAAGATGTTCTATACATAGATATGTTACCAGGTATATAAGGTGCTAAGGAGGGAAAGCAAACTGCAGAAAAGAGAAGCTAGTAAAGTAGACTATTCAATAGGCATACCTGAAAACTTTCAGAAGCAAAATGATCATTTACTAACCATTCCCATTCTTTTTTGTGTACTCCCCTTGGGACATTCTTAAGAGACTGTTGGATTTGCTTGTCCTTGATATATTTTGCATGCAAGTGTCCTCTCCATTTGTTCCATAACTCATTCATCCATGCCATGATATGATCACAATGATCATTCATATCAACACTCTCAAATTTATGCTACAATAATTGAAACATGAGTTGAGTTATTATCTCTGTGAACAATTTGTTCCCAAATTATAAAAACATTCTAAGGTACTTGATTATAGAGTCTTTATCTATTACAATTTATTATCGATACTAGCTATTGTAGATAGAATTCTAAAATAAGAAACATTAGCTATATGGACAAGAACACACGACATATCAGGTAACACTAAATAATATGAATCATGTGTTTATTTATTATCTCAACGGCTGCCCACATATGATTCAACTTTTCTTGCTTAATAACATGCCACGAAGATACTCCCAAGGGACAAATATTACGATCACAGATAATTTTTCCCAAATGCCTCGAAAATAGATTGCTATTTTTTCCAACCGTTCGATTATTATAAAAGGTTACTTTTATCTTTTATCCAATTTCAAGTGAAGCAACTTCTTTGCACATGTTGCTTCCTTGAACTTTTTTTTACCTTTGTACGATTAGATAAACCTACAGTTGCATAATTTGATTAAAACTATAGCAATCAAACTCAATAATATATGAATTTAAGATATCATACCTTTTTTAGTTGTTTGAGAGTGTTTCATAACTTGATCAATAGATGAGGCAATGAAACATTGGCTTGTGTATCCTCTTTCTCAAGAACAATTTTTTTCATTTTTTGCATTTCATGACTAGAGGAGAAGGTAGAACTCAATTTTGTGCTTTTAGAAGGAGTTTGCATATGTTGATTAACACAAACACCACTCTTGTTAAAAGATCCCACCTCAGATTCAGAAAATCCTAACGATGAGCTCAAAGATCTAGATTTTTTCTCTAGTCCCTTACTTATAGTTGATGGACGCACTAAACAAAATATAAGATTTTATAAAAAAAAATGAAAACATAACAGATTTGCAAAATAATACATGTTTGAAAAAATCTTACCTGTTTGCATGTTCTCTTTCTCAACTTGAATATCAGATGTAGGAAATGAAGTATTACTTTGCATGTTCTCTTTCTCATGAACCATGGAGTTCTTATATATCGTTTGCATTCCTTGACTAGTGAAGATGGTAGCCTTTTCAAGTCCTTATCCTCTGTCCTTCTCTATAGAGCCTGGAAAAAAAATAGTCATTTGTTTGAGATTAAAATACTTAAAGGGTGGAAACTTTGGAACTGAGGCTGAGGATGCTAGAGATGATCTACTACAGTTGGACTGCTCTAAATGAAGCCTGCCTCACTCAAACATTCATTTTTCTTTTCTATTTTTGGACTCAGCTGGGTGTTACCAGAAAGTATCAAAGATGGGTAGGAACTTTGGAACTAAGGCTGAGGCTATTGTTTCTGCATCACAAGCTCAGTCATTTGTTTGAGATTAAAATGTTTGAAGGGTAGGGACTTTGGAACTAAGGTTGAGGCTGCTAAAGATGATATGCTACAGTTGGACTGCTCTAAATGAAGCTTACCTCACTAAATGAAGACTGCCTCACTCAAACAGTTGTTTTTGTTTTGTATTTTTGGACTCGGCTGGGTGTTACCAGAAAGCATCAAAGATGCCTGCAGCAACTGGAGTTAATCAAAAATTGGTAAATCCTTCAAGAAAATCTGGACCTTTAGGACAGAGGAGCAGAAGGTGTTTAATTTATTGTGACTCAGCTCTCATCATTTCCCCATACCTAGTCCACCAACTCCTATTATTCATCCTCCAAATCACCATAATTAACTTCCTAAGGCATCAGAACAGTCCATCATAGTTCATTTATACCGTTGTTAAGACCAACCTTCTAGTGCACTTAATGAGTAACAGATGCACCAGGAACAAAAAAACTGAAGTCACAGAGGGTTTGCACAGGCAAATCACTTGGTAATACAACTACAATCATGCCTCAATGCTCGCTAGTTTGGATCGCAGCAGGGGATTATTTCTGAGACTAAGGTAGTTGTTTCTGCATCACAAGCTCACTCATTTGTTCGAGATTACCAGTAAACAATAGGTTCAGTCACCAGGTAAAAATCATCACCAAGTAAAAATCAGTCATTTGTTTGAGATTAAAAATCAATACAATTAAAGATTTAGCTTATGTCTAAAGTAAAAGAAAACAAAATATCTTACTTGTTTCAATTTCTTTGATGTACTTTTTAACTAGATCACTTGATTGAGGCAAGAAACTCTTAGATGGCGTATTTCCTTTCTCACCCAAAGATTTAAGCCCTCGTCCACATCCCTTTCTTATAGAACCAGGAGCAACAAATGTATATCTGATAGTACTCTTCATATTAGAACTGACCTCATTTTCAGTTTTCAATGGTTTCATCTTGAACCTGCAAAAAGAGTCAAAAGTTAAAAATTGAACCTGAAATATATGTAACAATGTAGTTATAAAAGAAATTGGGCCATCATACTATTTAACAATGAATATATTAATTCATAAATAGATACTTCACCTCATTAGAATGGTTTAGATTTAGATTCAATAGGAAAAGTGGGACACAATAAACAACAACACAACTGAGAACATACATGCTCGAATCTTATGCAAGTGATGTTAGAAAGTTATTTGTTGTGATCACTTTGTTGTAGCAGAAAATAACATTTTACAACAAAAATGGTAAAATGAGAATGTTCATTTAGCAAGCAGTAAGGCTAGTTATAGGTTCAAATACTCAAAATCTTTACATACTAAATCTGCAAAATTCTGAAATAACTAGTATATAACTATGGAAGAACTAAAGGGAAAAATTATATACACCGAATGATTATTCAAGTGGTTCCTATTGTTATATGTTGGTAATTATGGAAAAAAAGATGCTCATGTAGATATGGCACTCAAAAAAAATTCTACACAAGGAAGATGGAGCAGCAAATAAGCTGGAATCTGAGAGCAGCCACGGACAAAACATTCCCCCTATATAAACTAGATATGCACTGGAAAGATACTTGTGAACTGGTGGAAAAATTCAAACCAAAAGTGAGTGTCAAAACAGTCACTTGGCAGAAACTAGAGGAGGGAAGGATTAAACTCAACGTCGATGGTAGTTTTTTTGAAAAGTGGCAAGGCTGGTAGTGGGGGTATAGCGAGAAATGCAGATGGAAACTTCTTATTTGACTTTGTTGTACCTTTCCAATGCAAGGATCACAACATTGCAGAAGTTTTAGGAGCCCAGTTTGCAACACAAATTTTAAAGGACAAGGGGTACGATAAGTGCACAATTGAAATGGACTTCGTTATCATAGTTAACATGATGCAAAAGAAGAATTTCACACGCCCATATTTCTCTTGCTTAATAAGTTATATGGAAAAGGTATGGACCTTATAGATACAATACATCTGTTTGCGAGTCTCGCCTCCCCTACTGAACAGAAGCATTACAATTATGCAAGTATATCTTACTTTAAAAGTTACATGTAACAGGTCTAGTTCTTATTTCGCTCGCAAAATATAACATCAAAGACAGAAAATTAGTATATGTTGTTAGCGAAATAATTAGACTTTTCAAATAAATTATGCAATCTATACAAAATATGAATCTTTAAGCACATACAACGGTTAACAAAATCGAGTCACTATTACAAACTCAACCCAATAATATTTCACTGATTGTACATAAGAAAACAAATCAAATTAAGAAACTTTTAACCTATCTAATGTTACGAAACAGGAAGAACAAGGAGAAGAGTAACTTAAATAAAACTATAAAACATCCATCAATATAGTTTATGGAATTCGAAACAATAGAAACTTGATTAGAAGAAGAAGCAAACATGTATTTGTTTCACCGAGCAACTGAGAAGCAACTATACGATGAAGAAGACAGAGTTGCGATTGAAAGTACTTTGATGTTAAGATTGGGTCGAACGTTGTAGTTGAGAAGAAAAATGATCGATTGTTGATCAGAGATCGACTAGAGCTATAGAATGTTGCGACCAGAAGCCAAAGGATTTTTTTCCTTTTTACGTTTTGCCTAAATTTGCTTTTAGAAAAATAGGGTTTTTTCTTTTTGGCTGAAAAAATATTGCCGCCTAAATTTTGGCTAGAAGAGGAGCGCTGCTATAAGTTTTTTAATTAGAATTTGGGACCAATTAATATGTTATTTAGGGACCGTATTAAGTATCTTCATAATAGAATATATAAATAAGGATCGGAATATAATCTCGTCCCAATACATATATCTTTAGAGACGGAAATAGTAGCTCGTCCCTAAACGTTGATCTTAAATAAGCGTTTTTCTTGTAGTGAAACTTGAGAGAAAATATCCAAAAAGTAGTATTCTATTATGGAAATTCAAATTAATGTTCGACTCCCTAAAAATTAATAAAGAGTTTAGTATTTATAGCCATCAGAAATTAGTGATGGCGGATAGTTCGACGCGGTTAGTCGAGTTTGCCGAATTACCCGGCGACTCGCCCTTCTTCTGTCTCAACGCCGTTTTGTGCTTGCCTTCAGTATCTTTATGTTCTTGACCATTAGGCGGTATAGTACTGCTTCGTGGAACTATTCGGCATAGCACCGACTACTCCATTTATTGACTTTTTTATCCTCTTCCTTCAGGGCTTCGCGTAATGGAACAAAGGGCGGAATATGTCCCTTTGGCGACTCACCAAGTGTGCTCGGCGGAGCTCAGGCTTCAACTTCTTCGTTCTTTTCAGCCTTTTTGTTCCTTTTTGCGCCTAAGTGTACATGCTTTTACTAAAACTTCAAATACCTGAAACTTAAAAGTTATCATTAGATATTTAGACAAAATAAGCATTCGAGGACACTATTCTTATCAAAATAAAGCCCTAAATGAGTCCAATTTGTGGACTCATCAGGTAATTATCGATAGGGGTGGGTTTTGATCTAGAAATTATGGTGGATAAAGCCCTAATCTAGGTATGGGGATCAAGGGTTTGACCTAGGATTGATATTATTATTTCATAATCCGGGTAATTAGGTGTTGTTTATTGATCCTCACGCTATTATGAATGTTTCTAGACAAAGAACAAGCGAAACGAATCCAGAAAGGGAAGAATCAAGTTTCTTAGGGGATTCAAGTTCGTTTTGAGGTAGGTGATGATTGTGATTTCATGATTGTGTGATATATGTTTGTTCTTGCTTCATTATAATACGTGTATGTATGCGAATGTTTCCTTATTGATCACACTACTTGTAAATGAGGATAGATGAATGATGAATGCCAGGGATCATGACTTGATTGTATGATTATGAGAATGTACATTGTGATTGTGATTGTGGCTTGTTGAATGGATTGGGTGTTGCGTTCCGACATACTAACTTGGATCGGTTGCCTCATTTCGGGATAAATATGGGATCGGTTGCCACGTTCAGAAGTAAACATTGGATCGGGTACCTTATTCCGGTATGCTAACTGTATGGGTTTGGGTTCCATGAGAGAACCAATGACTTGCCATAATTGTGTATCTTGAGAAATGTGAAATTATACGTTGTTCGTAAATAATGATGATATTTTATATGTTCGATGTATGCATGTTATTAGTATGTTGTATTGACTTATGTATGTTGCACTTAGTAGGATAGCCATGTGATCCTACCAGTAAAATGTGGTTGTGTACCGACACTGCACTTTCTCTTTCTTTGTTGAGTACAGGGCATCTTGAAGCAGTTATTGATGGACCTCGCTTAGAAGATCAGTGATCGTCGTTCGAATTCAAGGGTGAGCCAGTTCTTCCGGGCTGCCATGAGTTCTCCTTTATTTTATGTCCACATTTCGGACTTAGACTAGTTCATTAGATATTCTTATGTTTAGTTGGGTTGTACCCATTTTCCTTTATGCTTTGGTTCATTGTTAGATGTTTTGGTAAATCGACTTTCAGGTTCTAGGCATTTAATTTTGCAATTCGTTGTTACATCTTTTGGAAGTTTATGGGAACTTTAAATTTTAGTCATTTAAACCTGCTTCTGTATCTTTAAATGCTTGGTTTCGTGTTAGCTAATTAGTATAAATGGTTCTCCCACCAGAGGGTTAGTGTGGGTGCCAATCACAACGGTCGGGGTCCTGACAATGGATATGCCCTTCTTTCTGTGTTGTTATTCTGTTGTGTTCTTTCACTTGATTGTTTTAGTGTTTCACAGGACTTTTCTTGATCCTTCACTGAATCAACCATATCTGAAGTTGACGATGCACAGAGCAAGGGTAGTAGAGTCAAGGGTGATGATGAAAGAAAAAACACATAACGGGGGGGGGGGGGGGGGGGGGGGGGGGGGGGGGGGGGGGGGGGGG
>JAJOOO010007612.1:0-25604 GCA_029582685.1 Solanum piurae
TATTAACTCAACTCTCCATAAGAACCATGTAGCCAACATGGGACTTGACGGGTCATTCTTTTTAGATGATCACGTAAGATTAAGCTAGTGGATCCACTAAGTTAAAGTAAGGTCCTATATCACGGCAAGGTATAGGATGGTCCTTGGGCAACGTGAGGTAAAACGTTGTATCATCACTAGGGCTCATAGTGGTGGTTGTTGGTTAAAGAATCTCCCACAAAAGTATATTACTTTTATATAAGTAAAGTTGAGTTTGTTATTGTTTTATCATTAACGAACTAAGTTGTTTATACTGATTTACAAGCTTTATATATATTGCATGTGTCTTATTGCTTTATATTGAGTTCAGTTATTCATGAGTCGAACAGAGCAAGGTAAGTGTTCTCTTGCACTCCTTTCAAGCTTAAGTTGTGGTTTAGCTTTCCAGCTCGCATACTCGTACATTCCATGTACTGATGCCAGTTGGCCTGGATCTTCTTATGATGCAGACGCAGGTACCCAGGATCAGCATCCAGCACGCCGTTGATCCAGCTGAGCACTCCAGAGTCAGTGGTGAGCCTCCTTGCTTTCCGGAGGACTCAATTATTTTGTTTCTCTTAGTTTTGTTTTATTAGGATGTTGCGGGGTCTGTCCCAACATCCATCCCAGTATTATAGAGGCTTCATAGATAGTCAGTCAGTTAGTTTTGAGTCTCTCATCTATGTATGTATATAAGTATTCTATTTTGACTCGAGTTGCCTTGTTGGCCAGATTTTATCAGTTGGGTTGTTTTATAACCTTTCATTGCATTGAGTTATTCTGTTGAGTTAGGTTTCCGCTGAGTTAAGAAAGTCAGGCCAAGGGTTCGCTTGGGGGTCAGCAATGGTCTTCGAGTGCCGGCCATGTCCAGGGTGTAGGCTCGGGGCGTGACAGGACTAAACAAAAATGAAGGATTTCGTGGCAATCTAAAAGAACTGGCTAATCCTTGAAATCCAATCTCGATCACTGATCTCCTAGCTAAGGTTTATCAATAGCCGCTTGAATATGCCCTGTACTCAATAAAGATTGAGCAAGTGCAGTATCAGTACACAACCACAGTGTACTGGTAGGATCATGAGGCTATCCCATTAAGCGAAACATATATAGAGGCAGTCACAACATAGTAAACATGACATGTACATAATATATGCACAATTATCATTTCAAGAGCATTGTACAAATCCACATTCTCAATACCAAGTAAATATGACAATTCAAGGGTCTTCTCATGGAACCCAAACTCAAATTGTTAGTGTGCCGGAACGTGACACCCGATCCCAGTTAGTGTGTCGGGATGTGACACTTGATCCCAGTTAGTGTGCCAGATAGTGACATCCGATCTAATGTATGTGCCGGAATGTGGCAACTGATCCAATGTATGTGCCAAAATGTGGCACCCGATCAAATGTATATGCCGGAACATGGTACCCGATCCAATGTATGTGCCGAAACGTGGCACCCGATCCAATTAACACAACCACAATCACATTCACACTCATAATGAACATACTCATATCATACAATCAAGTGTTGAATCATGGCATACAATTGTTCATTCATACTCTTTTCATTAGGTTTGATCAACAATGATTCATTCACATACATACATGCATTACAAGGAAGCAATTACTAAAATATATCTCACAAATATGAAATCAAACCATCACCTACCTCGAAATCAAACTTGAATCCCCCTAAGGCACTTGAATCTTCCTTTTTCGGATTATTTTCTCTTGTTCTAGGTCTACAAACAACAATTTAATGCAAGGATCAATTAATTAACGTCTAATTACCCGGATTATAACAAACTCAATAACCCAAGACCAAACCCATGATCCTAAGGTGCAGCTAGGGCTTTTCCCCACCATCAAATTCAGTCCAAAACCCTCCCCCAATAATAATTAACCAAGAATCTAAGTTCTACGGATCAAAAAATGGGTTAGGGGAGTAAAACCCTTACCATTAGTGCTAGAAGAGGTGGAAAACCTTCAGGAAATATCACAGGCCTCTTAGCTCTCAAGAACAAAACTTGCAGAAAAATAACGTTTTTGGGGTTTAATAGCAACTTAAGTTGCTACTGGACCGCCGTAGCGGGACCCAATGTTCCATAGCGACCCCACCCTAGAAGGACAAATCTCGCCCCAGCGCCTTACACGAAGACAGAACCTCTGAATTTGAGTTCCAAGTCCCCATTTCACAACACACATTCAACCTTTGACATTCAAAAATTACCCTTCCATGCCAAGATCAATATCGGAAGTTCTACTCGCCCGAATTTGATTCCATAAATTCATACAGACTCCTTAACGTCTTAGATATCTTCTCATGTTATCGAATTCATAAATAGATCCCCCATTCATTACAGATTTCCCTAGACCTCGCATGACTAAAATTTCGTCGTTGGAATTTCCAAGTTACTACAAAAAGTTTTTCTGGTCCCAATTCTTTCCCCGTTGGCTTTTCCATAACGATGGAAACATGTCATTACAATAGATACCAATTTACCAATCACTCATTCCCGAGTGATAAACAGGAAAAACTTGGACAAGGAAAGAGTAGAATAGTATATGGATCGTCGAATAGCTGGGGATACTTGTCTCGCATGTCCTTATCGATTTCCCAAGTAGCTTCCTCAACCAGACGATGCTTCCATTGAACTTTCATGGACTTATATACTTGGTCCTCAGCTTCCGGACATCACGATCAAGAATTGCAACCGTATTTTCCTCATACTGAAGGTCTTTGTTTAACAAAATTGAGTCCCACTTTATGATGTAATCTCCATCCCCCAAACCAACCAATTGAATACCTACACATCCTCTCCTACAATGCCTTAATGAAGTCATCTCAATACTCGAGTGATAAATATTATTGTATGTATACTTAACTAACAACAAAAGCGATTCTCAACAACCACCAAAGTTGTTCGTATACACTTCTACAACATGTTATCAAGGACCTTGACACAATCATCGAGATGAATCCTTTCACACTTAAGCATGATAAAATTCCAAATCAGTACTCTCTACGATTAGAAGTGAACAAGAACCAACCCACACAATCATAGTTCTTAACAACATCTCCATTCCACAACATAAATTCTCATGAGCTTAAGCTATAAAACTTTGATCTTTAGACATCGGATACTCATCGTGTCATGACCCAGACCGTTGTGATTGGCACCCACACTAACCCTCCGGTGGGAGAACCATTACTACAACCCAAACTAACAACTTAACCAAAAACTAAGGCATTTAAAGATGCGAAAGCAGGTTTAAATGCTAAGGAAAAGAAATACGGAGTTCCCATAAACTCCAAATCAAAAGTCTAATCAAAACAAATGTGGAATAATACCTAGAACCTGGAAGTCAATGTACCAAAACATAGACGAAATGTGGACATAGACGAAAGAGAATTCATGGTAGTCTGGACGAATTGGCTCACCCTTGAATTTGAACGATCACTGATCTTCTAAACGAGGTTTGTCAATAACCGCTTGAAGATTCCCTGTACTGAACAAAGAAAGAGCAAGTGCAGTATCAGTACACAACCACAGTGTACTGGTAGGATCACGCGGCTATCCCAATAAGTGCAACATACATAAGCCATTACAACATAATAACAACATGCATACACCGAACATATACAATATCAATATCATTTACGAATAACAATCAAGTTAACAATTCTCAATTACACAGTTATTTAAAGTCAATGGTCCTCTCATGGAACCCACACCCAAACTGTTAGTGTACCGGTATGTGGTACCCGTTCCAAGTTAGCATGTTGGAACGTGACACCGTTCTAATATTTATGCCGGTACGTGGCAATCGATCCCAGTTAGTGTGTCGAAACACCTGATCCATTCAACAAGCCACAATCATAATCACAAGTACATTCTCATAATCATACAATCAAGTCATGATTCATGACATTCAATTATTCAATTATCCTCATTCACGATTAGCGTTATCAATAATGTAACATTCGCATACATACATGCATTATAATGAAGGAAGTACAAACATATATCACACAGCATGAAATCACAACCATCACCTACCTCGAACAAAACTTGAATCCCCTAAGAAACTTGATTCTTCCTTCTCCGGATTCTTGTCGCTTGTTCTTGGTCTACAAATAATCAACATAACACGGGAATCAATAAACGATGTCGAATTACCCGGATTACAGTCAACACTATCAACCCTAGATCAAACCATTTATCCCTATACCCAGATTAGGGCTTTTTCCACCATAATTTCCAGATTAAAACCCTCCCCCATCGACAATTACCCACGAGGTTTCCTTCTACAGATCGAAAAATGGATTCAGGGAGTTAAAACCTTACATTTATCCTTATGAATGGTGAAAAACGGTCAAGAACTCACCTGGGGTCGTCTCCTAGCTCTCAAAGTCAAAACAAGTGTAGAATAAAATGATTTTGGGGTTTATTTCCAACTTAAATCGCGATTGTCCTGCTATGGCTGCCCCGCCCTGGAGGAATAAATCCCGCCACAACAGCTTGCACGGAAATAGAATGTAAAAGTAAGTTCTCTAAACCTCTATTTCACAACACACCTTCATCCGTCGAAACTCAGAAAATACCCGTTCATGCTAAGATCAGTTTTGGGAGTTCTACTCGCTCGAATTCAATTCTGTAAAGTCGTACAGTTTCCTTAACGTCTTAGCTATCTATTCATGTGATCAAATTCATAATTAGATCTCTCATTAATTACCAGATCTCCCTAGACCTCACTAACTCCAATTTTGTCCAAATCTAAACTAGGCTAGGAATTCTCAAGTTACTACCAAAATGTTTTCCTACCCAAAATTGTTCCCCGTTGGCTTTTCCATAATGAAGGAATCAGGTCGTTACAATAGATATCAATTTACCCATCATTCGTCCCCGAGTGACAAACTAGGAGAAAAGGGCTAAACAAGAGTAGAGTAGTATCTGAATCGACAAATAGCTGGGGATATTTGTCCCGCATGCCCTTTTTTCTAAATCTCATTACCCCCTAAGGGTTTCACATATCCAACCTCAAACCAACCAATTGAATTTCTACACATCCTCCCATACAATGCCTCAGTGAAGTCATCTCAATACTCGAGTGATAAATATTGTTGTATGTAAACTTAACTAACAACCAAGCTATTTCCAATAACAACCAAAGTTGATCGTACACACATCTGCCACATGTTATCAAGGACCTTGACACAATCATCATGACTAATCCTTTCTCACATAAGCATGATAAAATTCTAAATCAATACTCACTACAATTAGAGGTGGCCCTGAACCAACCAACACACACTCATAATACTTAGACAATCATAGTTCTTATCAACATCTCCTTCTCACAACATAAATTTCCATGAGCTTAAGTTATAAAAATTTGATCTTTAGACATCAGATACTCATCGAGGGATATGTCCATACAAACTCTCTAACAACACTATCAAAATGCTAGATTTAGTAATTGTGGTTGCAGATTACCCTTAAGGACAGTAGAATTGGACTCAATGATCCCCACATTCAACCACACATAATCGTTACATGACCTCTACGACAAGATGAATATTAAGATTGCCAGACAACCATAAATACGCATGGTAGCTCTTCTATAAATTCTCATAAGCAAGGTGGTACATATAGAACCACTGAAATACTTTAACAAGTCCAATACAACATGAGTATATCATTTGAAATAACCAAATCTTCTTAATCATTCCACTCAACCAAGAGAACATCGTAGGATTGGTACCCTTGATCCACCACTAGGGATCCACCCACAAAAGTGAAAACACACATGAGCATAGCTAGTGAATCATACTCACAAGCATTTACAGAATGAAATAGATGGTCAGATAAGAATTTACGGAATAAGTATTGAATAACACCAAAGATTTTCCTCTGAAGAGTCGATACAAGTTATTTCCATTCAGTTTACTCCACATACTCCTCACATCATTCCACTGAAGTCCACACTCTCAATACTAAAAACCATCATGAACACTCTGACTATTTACCTTACTCTAAACCAACACTTTTTTAAATGAAAACCTTTCTTAGATACTTTAACAATCAAAAGTAATCAACTTTACGACTCAACCCATGTGTAAATCCTTTCAAATGCTCAATACCTGATACAATTGATCATTTCTCACATTGCCAATTCATACCTTGACAAAACATATCACCACAAATGTAAACTACAATGAAAACTATGAATTGTAAATTCAACCGTATAACACAATCCCCTTATCTATCAACATTTTCTTGTACCTTGAAGATTTTTATGAATTCATGGATCTTCGCTTATCATTGATCGCATCTCCATCAATCTTACAATATCATTCGCTAAAAATTCAATCGTACTCATTACTAAACTCAAAAACAAAAACAAAACACTTATCATCACACTCGAGCTAATGTCTGTACACTCCTTTCTCAAGTCTTTCCCAATAGTTTTTAACCAATCTGATGGACCCGTGACACTATTACCATAGCCGCAGCAAAACGAATGAAATCATGCATCTCTGAACCCAATTATCTACCCCTCTGAAGATACTTCTTTAGTCTTTGCAATCAAATAAAATATTCTTGCTCTCACCTCTCTCAAGAAGTTGTACTACATGCCACTATATTTTCCTTCTTTATAACTCTAGCTCTTTAAAATTATATTCAAGTGGTGTCCCACCATCTCTTAAAACCTTCCATAAAACCATGTTACACACCAAATATTAGAAAACCACAACCTTAGATACTCGCAAGTCGTAATTACTATACAAAATTTGCTTACCCACACTCTTATTATATAGTTACATCCCATAACAATCCATCACGAACTTTTATGTCCATTATGCTTAGTCAACCATGACTATCACCACGAAGTCAACCTTTTTATCGACATGACACCTCAACTCAGGTATATCCATCAAATTCAAATGACTAACCCAATTTTGTATGCATTTTCTTACTAAAATCTTCAATTGCCTTCCCCCAAGTATACTCATTGGGACTTTCTTTAACAATAAGCTTGTCATTCTGGTATCAATCCACTCCTTTATGGATTAAGATAAAATCATTGGTCCTCGTACTACCCTCCTTCTTCTTAACAAACAAGATCGGAGCACCCCATAGGGAAGCACTAGGATAGATGAAACCTTTATCAAGAAGAACTTAGATTTAAGCTTTAAGCTCTCTCAATTTTGCCAGAGCCATGCGATCAGGCGGAATGGAGATGGGGGCAAGTGCCAATTTCCAAATCAATGCAAAAATCTATATCTCTATTCGGAGGTATACCTGGCAAATCAGTACGAAACACTTCTCTAAATTTTGAAACCACAGGAATAGACTCAATAGAGGGAGACTCAACCTCAACATCCTGAATATGAGCTAAATAAGCCACACAATCCTGCCCCAGCAGTTTCCTACCCCGCACGACAAACATGACCTTAGGTGACTTAGGCTTGTAACCCCTTCTCACTCTAATCTTTCCGTACCTGGGATCTCTAGAGTTACCGACTTAGCATTACCATTAAGCACATCATAATAGGGGGAAAACCAAGTCATGCCTAAGATTATATCAAGTCAGTCATATCCAGCATAACCAAATCAACCCAAATCTGAAAATCCAAAATACAACAGGACAACATGATATACATGGGTGACTATGACTGACACTTCAACTAGGGTAGAAACATGGATGGGGGAATCAGGTATATCACAAATCACATCAAATTTTGAGGTAAATCACATGGACACATAAGAATAAGTAGAACCCGGATCAAACAACAAATTATCCATCCATTCACAAATAATAATAGTACTTGTGATCACTGTATCAGACCCTCAGCCTCGGTCTTGCTCAGAAAGGCATAAAACTGGGCCATGTCATCTTGACGGGCAACCTCCTTGCTCGGATGCACTGCTCCTCTTCCCGCTTTACCATTTCTCCGGCCTCCACGGCCTTGCTGATTTCCTCCTCATATTCTTAGGTTCTCCACAATTTTAACACACTTAATAACTTAACCGAGTAAGCATTGTTGCTATTGTAGTAGTCTTATTATGACTCTCTTTGATATACCATCAATCCAGGAAATCATAGTATAGGTTCTAACCTCAATTGGCATAACTTAATTTCATCATTCGCTAAACAACCCATACATGTTATGACAACAATAGTAAATGTATTTTCCAAAGTAATGGTGTTTATTATCTAACCGTCCCTTACCAAAATTTCTTGAATGTTGTTACCTATAAACTTGTATCTGCAAATCCGACCTTAAGCCCTTCACAAGCGACGATAGTAGCTAGCGATCCCCACAAAACTCTTAATTTCAGTCACATAACTAGGTCGGACCCAATTCCTAACTGCTTCAATCTATTGGGGATCTACCATTACCCCTTCCCTTGAAACTACATGCCCCAAAAAGGCAACTGAAGTCAACCAAAATTCACACTTAGAAAATACTGCATATAACTTTTGCTTCCCAAAAACACCCAAAATAATACGAGGATGGTCGGCATGTTCTTCCTCACTTTTCAAATAAACCAAAATGTCATCAATAAATACTATAACAAACGAATCAAGAAATGGTTTGAACACACCATTCATCAAACTCATGAAATCTGCAGGCGCATTTGTCAACCCAAACGACATAACTAAAAACTCATAGTGCCCATAGCTGGTTCTAAATGCCGGTTTGGGCACATCCCCGGGCCTAATCTTTAACTGATGGTAACCAAACCTTAGATCAATCTTAGAGAAAAATGTTGCACCTTGAAGTTGGTCAAAAAGATTATCTATCCTCGGTAATGGGTACTTGTTTCGAATGGTGACCTTATTTAATTGCCGGTAATCTATACACATACTCACTTGCTAGTGATGGTATTACCACTTTTGTTGCTCTAGTTCTGACCATAGAGCAAAGAAGGAAAGATACTAATTTGTATCACACAAATACCAATTGGATTCAAGTCTTAGCACAAAGGAGTAGAAATTAGTGAGTTTTTTCTAAAGTCTTATAGCCTCTCGAAGAAAAGTACAAAACGTCTTCGTACCATTCCGTAAGATTCTACTAGACTCATTTTGGTACAATGAGATCAATGAACCTAGGGCTCTGATAACAACTTTGTCACGACCCAAACCGTCGTTATTGGCACGCACATTATCCCTCTGGTGGGAGAACCATTACTACAACCCAAACTAACAACTTAACCAAAAACTAAGTCATTTAAAGATACGGAAGCAAGTTTAAATGCTAAGGAAAAGAAATACAGAGTTCCCATAAACTTCAAATCAAGAGTCTAATCAAAACAAATGCGGAATAATACCTAGAACCTGAAAGTCAATGTACCAAAACATCTAAAGTTCAACAAGTCTAAGAAAATGGGTACAACCCAATTAAACATAAGAAATCCTAAGTACTAGTCTAAGCCGAAATGTGGACATAGACAAAAGAGAATTCATGGCAGCCCGGAAGAACTGGCTCACCCTTGAATTCAAACGATCACTGATCTTCTAAAAGAGATCTGTCAATAGTTGCTTGAAGAGCAAGTGCAGTATCAGTACACAACCACAGTGTACTGGTAGGATCACGCGGCTATCCCAATAAGTGAAACATACATAACCCATTACAACATAATAATAACATGCATACACCGAACATATACAATATCAATATCATTTACGAATAACGATCAAGTTCACAATTCTCAATTACACAGTTATGTCAAGTCAATGCTCCTCTCATAGAACCTACACTTAAACTATTAGTATACCGGTACAGTTTCAAGTTAGCATGTCGAAACGTAACACCCGTTCCAATGTTTATGTCAGTACGTGGCAACCAATCCCAGTTAGTGTGTCAGAACGTAACACCCGATCCATTCAACAGGCCACAATCACAATCACAAGTACATTCTCATAATCATACAATCAAGTCATGATTCGTGGCATTCAATTATTCAATTATCCTCATTCACGATTAATCTGATCAATAATGAAACATTCGCATACATACATGCATTATCATGAAGCAAGTACAAATATATATATATCACACAACATGAAATCACAACCATCACGCACCTCGAACAAAGCTTGATTTTCCCTTTCCGAATTCTTTTCGCTTGTTCTTGGTCTACAAACAATCAACATAACACGGGAATCAATAAACGACATCTAATTACCCATATTAAAGTCAACACTATCAACCCTAGATCAGACCCTTGATCCCTAAACCCAGATTAGGGCTTTTTCCACCATAATTTCCAGATCAAAACCCTCCACCATCGATAATTACCTACTAGTTTGCATTCTACGAATCGAAAAATGGATTCGGGGAGTTAAAACATTACCTTTAGCCTTAAGAATGGCTAAAAATGGTCAAGAACTCGCCTGGGGTCGTCTCCTAGCTCTCGAAGTCGAAAAGTGCAGAATAAAACAATTTTGGGGTTTATTTCTGACTTAAATTGCGATTGTCCCATTATGGCGGCCCCCAGCCCGCCATAATGGTCCCGCCCTAGTGAAATAAATCATGCCATAGCGTCTTGCACGAAAACAGAATGTCGGATTAAGAGCTCTGAACCCCTATTTCACAACACACCTTTATCCCACGACACTCAAAAAATACCCGTTCATGCTAAGATCAGTTTCGAGAGTTCTACTCACCCGAATTCAATTTCGCAGTCGTACGGTTTCCTTAACATCTTAGCTATCAATTCATGTGATCAAATTTATAATTAGATCTCTCATTCATTACCAGATCTCCCTAGGCCTCACTGACTCCAATTTCGTCCAAATCTGGACTAGGCTAGGAATTTTCAAGTTACTACCAAAATATTTTCCGGCCCAAAAAATTTCCCGTTGGCTTTTCCATAACGAAGGAATCAGGTCGTTACACATCGAGGCATATGTCCAAGCATACAAACCCCCTAGCAACACTATCGAAATGCTAGAATTAGTTATTGTGATTGTAGATTACCCTTAAGAACAGTATAATTTGACCCAAAAATCCCCACATTTAACTACACATAATCATTACATGACCTCGATGACAAGATTCATATTAAATTTGTCTGGCAACCGTAAATATGCATGGTAGCTCTTTTATGAATTCTAATAAGCAAGGTGGTACATGTCGAACCACTAAAATACTTTAACAACTCCAAGACAACACCACATATGATATTTTAAATAACCAAATCTTTGAGATAATCCAACTCAACCAAGAGAACATCGCAGGATTGGTACCCCTGATCTACCACTAGGGATCCATCCACAAAAGTGAAAACACATGTGAGCATAGCTAGAGAATCATACTCACAACCATCAGAAACACTCTAACCATTTATGTTACTATAAACCAACACTTTTAAATGAAAACCTTTCTTAGCTACTTAACAATCAACAATAATAAACTTTACGACTCAACTAGGTGTAAGTCCTTTTAAATGCTCAATACCTGATATAATTGATCATTTCTCACCTTGCCAACTCATACCTTGAAAAAATATATCATCACGAATGTAGACTTATAATGAAAAATATGAATTGTAAATTCAACCATTTAACACAGTCCCCTTATCTATCAACATTAGCTTGTACCTTGAAAATTTTTATGAATTCATAGATCTTTGCTTAGCATTGATCGCATCTCCATCGTTCTTACAATATCCTTTGCTAAAAATTCAATCGTACTCATTACTAAACTCAAAAATAAAAACATAGCACTTATCATCACATTCGAGCTAATGTCTGTACACTCCTTTCTCAAGTCTTTTCCCATAGTTTTAACCAATCTGATGGATCCATGACACTATTACCATAGCCACAGCAACGAATGAATTTGCGTGCCTCTGAACCCAATACCTCTTTAGCCTTTGCAATCAAATAAAGTATTCTTGCTCTTGCCTCTCTCTAAAGGTTGTACTACATCCCACTATTTTTCTTCATTATGACTCTAGCTCTTTTAAATTCTATTCGAGTGGTGTCCCCCCATCTCTTAAATCCTTCCATGCAACCACGTTACTTACCAAATATGAGGAAACCACAACCTTAGATACTCGTAAGTCATAATTACTACACAAAATTTGCTTAACCATAATCTTATTATATAGTTGCATCCCATCACAAACTGTTATTACCATTATGCTCAGTCAACCCTGACTATCACTACGAAATCAATGGACTAACCAAATTTTTATACGCACTTTATTACTAAAATCTTCAATTTCCTTTACCCAAGTATACTCAATGGAACTTTCTTTATCCATAAGCTTGTCATTCCGGTATCAATCCACTTATTTATGGCTTAAGATAAAATCACCCGTCCTCATACTACCATCCTTCTTCTTAACTAATAAAAAAGGAGCACCCCACGGGGAAGCACTAGGACGGATGAAACCTCTATCAAGAAGCTTTTGGATTTGAGCTTTAATCTCTCTTAATTCTTCCGGGGCCATGTGATATGGAGGAATGGAGATGGGGCGAATGCCCGGTTCAAAGTCAAAGCAGAAATCTAGATCTCTATCCGGAGGCATACCAGGAAAATTGGTAGGAAACACTTCTTTAAATTCAGACACTACAGGAATACACTCAATAGAGGGAGACTCAACCTCAACATCCCGAATATGAGCCAAATATGCCAAACATCCTTGCCCTACCAGTTTCCTATCCCGAATGGAGTATATGACCTTAGCTGGCCTAGGCTTGTACACCCCTTCCTAGTCTGACTTTTTTCCCTACCGAGAATCTCTAGAGTCGCAAACTTAGTAACACAATTTAACACAACATAACAGAGGGACAACTAAGTCATGCCTAAGATGATATCATAGTCGGTCATATCCAAAATAACCAAATCAACCCAAGTCTGAAAACTCATAAACAATATAGGAAAAACACGATATACATGGGTGACTATAATTGACTCTCCAACTGGGGTAGAAACATGGATGGGTGCATCAAGTATATCACAAATCATATCAAATTCCCAAGGAAAACTGAACTGGCACATATGAATAAGTAGAACCCGGATCAAACAAGACAATGCATCAGACACCTCAGTCTCGATTTTGCCCGTAAAGGCATAAAACTGAGTCCGGTCATGTTGACGAGCAACTTCTAGTCTGGCGGCACTGCTCCCCTACCTGCATTACCATTTCTCTGGCCTCCACGGCCTCGCTGATTTCCTCTTCATATGCCTAGGTTCTCCACAATTTTAACACACTTAATAACTTAACCAAGTAAGCATCGCTACTATTGTAGTAGTCGTATCATGACCCTCTTTGATATACACTCAATCTTAGAAATCACAGTAGAGATTCTAACCTCAATTGTCGTAATATAATTTCATCATTTACTAAGCAACCCATACATGTTATGACAACAATACTAAATGCATTTTCCAAAGTAATGGTGTTCATTATCTAATCTTCCCTTACAAAACTTCTTGAATGTTGTCACCTTGGCAAAGTCTTCTGACTTTACTCCCTTCTACCTTTGTCACAAAATCAACCCTTTCCTAAAAATATTTTGCTAAAGCAGCTACCTACAAGCTTGAATCTGCAAATCTGACCTTAATCCCTTTACAAAACGATGAATTTTCTCTTTTATACTTAAGCAAAGTGGAGTACCATATTTGGATAAAACATAAACTTTTGCCTTGAAGGCTGCAACAAATATATTATGTTGATCTATATTCAGGAACTCATCTCTCCTCTTATCCCTCAAAGTTTAGGGTATATACTTCTCCATACAGAAAGTTATAAAATGTTTCCCAAGCCATGAGTAATGCATTTACTAGTCAGCACTCAACATGAGACCACCACCACATCTTGGTGTCTCCTTTGAACCGGTATATCATAAACTCAACGCCAAATCACTCTACCTTATCCATCTTATGAAGCAGCTCATGACAATCAACAAGAAAATCATAAGAATCTTCAGATTCAGTAGCAATGAAGAATGAAGGTTTCAACCTTAAGAATCTTCAAATCATAAGAATCTTCAGATTCTGTCACTAGTCATTACATGCCCACATTGAATCGGGGAAACATGCCTATTTGGAAGGATGGATCCTCTCTTGCTAGTGTTGGTGTTACCACTTCTCCGAACCGAAGAGTGAAAGAGATTAGATACCAATTGGATCGCCAAATACCAATTGGAATCAAGTCATAGCACGAAAGGAGAAGAAGAAAGAGAGATTTCCTAAAGTCATATAGCCTCTCGAAGAAAAGAACAGACGTCTCCGTACCATTCCACAAGACTCTACTAAAATCGTTTTGGTACAATGAGATCAACGAACCTAGGGCTCTGATACCAACTTTGTCACAACCCAAACCGTTGTGAGTCGCACCCACACTAACCCTCTAATGGGAGAACCATTACTAGAACCCAACTACACAACTTAACGAAAAGATAGGAATTTAAAGATACAGAACTAGGTTTAAATGCCGAAATTATATAGAGTTCTCATAAATTCCAAAGGTTTTAACAAATAACTAACCAAACTAATGCGAAAGTTTAACCCTTAGAACCTGAAAGTCATTGTTCCAAAATATCTAAATTCAACAAGTCTTAGGAAATGGGTACAACCCAAAACTAAGCATAAGAAACATCTAACCAATAGTCTGAGTCCGGAGATAACGGACTAAACAAAAATGAAGGATTTCGTGGCTGCCTGAAAGAACTGGTTCACCCTTGAAATCCGGTCTCGATCACTGATCTCCTAGCTGAGGTCTATCAATAGCCGCCTGAAGATGACATGTACTCAACAAAGAACAAGCAAGTGCATTATCAATACACAACCATAGTTTACTGGTAGAATCACGTGGATATCCCATTAAGCGAAACATATATATATGTAGTCACACAATAGTAAACATGACATGTACATAATATATGCACAGATATCATTTTAAGAGCAATGTACAAATCCACATTCTCAATAACAAGTAAATATGACAATTCAAGGGTCCTCTCATGGAACCCATACCCAAACTGTTAGTGTGCCAGAACATGACACCCGATGCCAGTTAGTGTGTCGGATCGTGACACCCGATCAAATGTATGTGTCGGAACGTGGCACCCGATCTAATGTATATGTCAAAACATGGCACCTAATCCAATGTATGTGTCAGAACGTGGCATCCGGTCCAATGTATGTGTCAAAACGTGGCACTCGATCCAATGTATATGCCAGAACATGGCACTCGATCCAATTAACAAAACCACAATCACATTCACACTCATAATGAACATACTCATATCATACAATCAAGTGTTGAATCATGGCATACAATTGTTCATTCATATTTTTTTCATTAGGTTTGATCAATAATGTTTCACTCACATACATACATGCATTACAAGGAAGCAGTTACCAACATATATCTCACAAACATGAAATCAAACCATCACCTACCTCGAAACCAAGCTTGAACTTAGATTATAACAAACCCATGATCCTAAGGTGCATCTAGGGCTTTTCTCCACCATTAAATTCAGTCCAAAACCCTCCCCCGATAATAATTAACCAAGAATCTAAGTTCTACGGATCGAAAAATGGATTAGGGGAGTAAAATCCTTACCTTTAGTGCTAGAAGAGGTGGAAAACCTTCAAGAAATATCACTGGGTCATCTCTTACCTCTCAGGAACAAAACTTGTAGAAAAAAATGTTTTTGTGGTTTAATCCGACTTAAGTAGCGACTGGTCCACCATAGCGGGACCCAATCCGCTATAGCGACCCCACCCTGGCGGGAATTATCCCACCTCAGCATCTTACACAGAGACGTAACCTCGGAATTTGAGTTCCAAACCCCCATTTCACAACACATCTTCAACCCTTGACGTTCAAAAATTACCCTTCCACATCAAGATACGTTTCGAGAGTTCTACTTGCTCGAACTCAATTTCGTAAAGTCGTACGGGCTCCTTAACGTCTTAGCTATCTACTCATGTAATCCAATTCATATATAGATACCCCCCCCCCTCATTCATTACTAGATTCCATACACCTCGCATGACTCGAATTTAATCCAAATCTGGACTAGGCTAGGAATTTCCAAGTTACTACAAAAAGTTTTTCTGGTCCCAATTCTTTCCCCGTTGGCTTTTCTAGAATGACAGGAACAGGTCGTTACAATGACCGTCTAAATTATAGAAATGACCTAGTAAAACAATCTTTTTTAATATTTCAAACGGTAAAATACTAGTATAGGATACTTATAGGATTTTTTTGCAGAAACATATCTTCAACTATCACAATTTGTGTTGTTGGTTGTGGAAATTCTCACAGAATGGATGAATTCCCTTTATCCAGAGTCCAATTCCATAGAAGATGTAGAGCATTTTTTTTGTTGGACAGATAACCCTATCCGTCTAATATAGTGGAAAGAAAATCTATATTTTCCTACACCCGTAATGGTGTATTTATACATCAAGGGTTAGGGTTTAGGATCATGACAATCTAATGGGTTATATAACTTATTGATGGACCAGACATAATAATTGTTAGAAAATCTACACAAATAAGAAAGTATAAGCCTTATATTTACTCCTTAACATACTACTTTAATGTAATTGAATTATTTTAAGGGATAATGCATAAGTACTAAATTGTGATGATCCAAAATCGCAAGTTGAGATGTAAGGCAGGGAAATGGCTATATGAGGCAGTGCAATCTCTTGTCATTTCACTAGCAGCTCTAAACACCTATATTTTTATTTTTATTTTGCAAAATGAACCTATATTTTTTACAATTCAATATATAATTACTCATTATGCATATATGTTTCATAAAATATTGAATATGATTAAAATGAATCTACAGTAATTAACATGTGACACACGGGAAACGCAAGTGCCCATCACTAGCTTATAAAACCAAAAAAAATAAGACATAAGGAATTAAATTATCTTTTGTACAAGAAAAAATAAGCCTTGTATCTCTTTTGAAACAAAATTTATTCTGGTGTAAAATTACTTTTGTGTTTGTTTGTTTTTATATTCTCGGATACAAACTCCAATAAATAATTGAAGAACTAGCTAACATCTTATTTTTATTTTCAAATTGTATCATATAAGCCATTCAATTGAAGTTAAATATTCATCATTTGCACAATGATTTTAAACAATGGCTAATTGACTTCCATTTGTTATTATCCATGAAGTTGATTTTTTGGATGACCGTCTAAATTATTGAAATAACTTAGTAGAGAAATCTTTTTTAGTTTTTAAATCAGTAAATACTAGTACAGGAGCCTTACAAAATTCATTTTTGGAGAAGCAGATCTACAACTATCATAATTTGTGTTGTTGGTCATTGGAAATTCTTACAGATTGGATGAATTCCCTTTATACATAGTCCAATATCCATAGAAAATGCAGAAAATTTTTTTATGTTGAATAGTTAACTCTAGCTATCTAATAAGGTGGAAAGAAAATCTATCTTTTGCTACACCCATAATGGTGTAATTATACATCAAGGGTTAGGGTTAAGGATCATGACAATCAAATGGGCTATATTACTTATTGGTGGAACTACCCATTAATTATTAGAAAACCTACACAACTAAGAAAGCATAAGCCTTATATTTACTCCATAAAATCCTACTTTCAAGCTATTGTATTATCTTAAGGGATAAAGCATAAGTACCAAATTGTCATTAACCAAAACAACAAGTTGTGATGAAAAGCAGGGATATGGCTATGAGGCAGCTTGTTGCTCCCCAGTATACACGCAAGTGTATGTGGTCGCGTAAGTAATATAAATTCTTTAAGAAACGAGTTATCGTTCCCAAGGGACATGTCAATTAACTATTTTTTACTAAATTATATTGGTCTAATTATTTATTTAAGAGTGTCAAAAGAAAAGAATGCAGGAATAAGATAATATAATTACTTACAATAGTTGGAAAATCCCAGGGCTGCAGCATGTATTGGATTTCATGTATAATATTTTTGGCTTAAAACTAATTTCAGTTGTCAAGTTACTGGTTTATAGGGTTGATAGTATGGTCTGGGTGGTTCACCTCTCGCCGCCTACCCCAGTCAGCCATCTAACTACATCATTGAGCGGGGATAGATAAACTACCTGGCGAGCATTTATATTTCATCTTATTTCTTAACCAAGTAAGGTGTTCGTCTGGGCGTTACTCCTGAACACTAATCACCTCAATCTAATGGGTGGACCGAGCACTCTATATTCTCTGGTCTATCTAATCCCTCCTCGTTCGATTTTAAGATTAGACACTAGATTTATTTTATGGTGATCAAGCACAAAATACTAAAACAAGAATATAAAAGTAACTTATAATGACAACCAAGAATTAATTCAAAAACCTTAAATAATCAACACTGAATCCGTAGCTACAGCCCCAGAACAAGAGCTTTAGCTACTAATGTCTAGGAAAACAAGAAGAAGAAAAGAACCCTAAAAAGTATTGACGATTTTATACTTTGATACCCTCTAATTGATCTTCACCTCTGCCTCCTCCTTACTCTATATTATTTATTAATTTTGACTCCAATAATTATTTCTCTGGACTATTTATAGATATAGTAAACCCTAAATAAAATAATTGAGTCTAAAGCAAATTAAGAATCCAAAACCGAACCCAAAAGGAATTGGAATTCCTCCCGTGCGTAAAACACTGTAGCCGCCATGTTGGGTTGCTGCTGCCGTTATTGGCTGCCACGTGGCAGCAGCAGCAGTAATCTTCAATTTCGCTATTGCTGCACCTTTCCTTATACATTATTATATTGAATTTATTTCATTAAGCTGCTTGATTACCTTCTTCAACCTTCCATCTTTAATTCATTTTAGCTTCAAACTTCTTCAATTTTACGTCAATTTATTCCTATAAATAAAATATACTATTTAGCACAATCCATAAAATTAATGCTCAAAAGGATAGCTATAAATAATAAATGTGAGGCAAATAATGATTAAAAATATATATTTTTGACCTCACATCAACACCCCACACTTAAACTTTTGTTCGTCCTCGAGCAAACATTAAAGTTCATCTCAAAAATCATACTAGGAATGTCATCACTTGGGTTAATACAAACAATTAGTCCATATACCTATTTCAATACATCAAGTACTCTTCTCAATCATTATGCAAGACATCTAAATAAACAACAAACCTCTAGCCCCCTAACTTCAAGGAAAGACTTTGAACTCATCAAATTTAAGCTTGCTCCCCTACTCTCATCAAAGAAAGTTAATAAAATCACCTATCTATCATGAAACAAGTGCCCTCACAAGAAGAAATAGTCCACACACTCAATTCAAAAGTTTGAATATAAATTAAGGACTTAATATTAAGAACAACTCTCACACTCACAAAGAAAATTCACATGTATGCACAAAGAACCATATGCTTGCCCATTATGTATATCTCCACTAATTAAGCATGCTCGAATAGAATCAAATATGACTTTAATGGGTTGTAATGTAGGCTAGGGGATGGGTAGGAAAACTATATAATAGTGACTTACACTTTCTTAAGCACTTTGCACTTTAAGACTTTTTCACCCATTATTTTCTTCTCTTATTTTTAACCCTTTCTTCAAAAATTATTTCACAAGTAATTCTCATTATCTCAAGAATGCTTCAATCTTATTCTCTCTTTTTTTCTTTTTTTTTAAACTTAGTTTTCCTTTATAATAGTCACCCTCAACTTACGTATTTTACATGCGTTAAGGTGCACGATGTCCTTGGAAGGACCAAGGCCATCATCAAAGTAACCTCTTTTGTTCATCTCTTTTTTTTTCATGTCGCATTCTTTCAAAGAGGGCCTTGTAAACACTTTGTAGCTATCATTGATCACCTTTTACACTCAGCCATCCCTTTTCTTCAGAATTGATAATTAGAATAAGTCTATGCTATAATGCTCAAGAAAGCAAGGTGCAAAAACTAGGGATTCAACAAAAATATTCAAGGGAAAAATATGGCTACCAAC
This sequence comes from Solanum piurae, assembly GCA_029582685.1. Lineage (NCBI taxonomy): Eukaryota > Viridiplantae > Streptophyta > Magnoliopsida > Solanales > Solanaceae > Solanum > Solanum piurae. The sequence goes on from JAJOOO010007612.1 coordinate 20,002, forward strand.
AAAAGGCTACAGGCTCAAAAGGGCTAACTAGTGATATAATATCTTAAAAGGCTAAAATTTACCAGACAAATCAAAGAAAGCCTATTATCATCTCCTAAACAACGCAACACTTTTTATTTCGCTTCAATAACATGCAAGACAAGTTCTAGACTAAGATGCAAAACATGGAATAAACAAATTCTCACCACACATGGCACAAATATCAATCAAGATGGATCAATTCCACTTCTAAGAGAGACAGGATCATAACAAACTATAAAATAAAGTAAATTATATACAAAGTCACAACCATGAGCTTAGGTGTTAAAGAATCTGCATTATTTTTATTAAGCATTCACAAGAAAGTACTACTAAAAAATTAGACCTAAATAGCAAGTATCACACCACTCAAAAAGGGTCTTTTCTTTTCTCTCAAAAAAATATAAAAAATAAAAAATTATTCCTAAAAAAATAAAAGACACTCGGTTCAAAGGGACTATCCTCAGGAAAAGAACCGAAAACAAAAGTCAAGGAACCCATCCTAAAAAAATAAAAGACTCAATAAAATAATAAAAAACTAGGAATTTATTCCTCCACCCCACACTTAAAAAGATGCTATGTCCCCAAAGCATCAAATAAAATTTAAAAACAAGGGTTAGAAAAACTTCCTGAGGCCTTTAAGCCTAGGTAATAGCATGTTCTCTTTATTTTCATCAAGGATCGTCACCCTACACTTAAGCTCAAACGTGCTCCTTAGCTCCAAATTTCGGATACTCAGAATTCTCCAAAACCTGTAAAAACAACACAAAAAAATGACAAAAAAAAAAAAGTTACACTATAAATTGGGTTGCCTCCCAATAAGCGCTTAATTTAACGTCGCGGCACGACACAAATAAATTTACCACTTATTTTTCCACTTTGAACTTATGAATTTTACCCCTAAATTTGCATCTATTTTTCTACTCCTCTCAAGGAGTGGTAGTATAAAGATAAAAGAACCAAGCAATATATGTCGCATCTTGCACTTCTTGGCCCTTAGGTGAGGAATGTTGTTTTGTCTATGTGGACTAAAACACTTTAGGATTTAGGGGCCTTGTACCTCATCTATACACTCATCCATTAGTTCAGATGATATAGAAAAGTGTTTTGAATGAGATTCAAATTGTCTCAACTCCAAAGCAATATTATTTACAACATTCTTACTTTTGTACTCTTTCTCAACATCGATATTAAGGAATAAGGTATAGTTGAATGGTTGGAATTCCTCTTGTTGCTCCACTAGTTGGTCATCATTCACGACAATTGATAATTGAGCATCAGACGCCTCAATCTTTTTGTTCAAGTGAGTCTCCAAGTCATGAATATTTGAACCAAATTGATCTATTTCTTGTGTGAGCTCAACTCTTCCTTCAATTAGTTGGGTTGTCATGTATGTCAGACCATCACAGATAGACTCGTGAAACTTTAGAAGTTGAGTTTGTTCTTGTAGCCAAGATTGACTCACTATCTATGTTTCTTCATAGATTTCTCTTTGTTGGGCTGCAATCTCTTCTAATTCAGCTAGGACTGTAATTTCTAATTGAATAGCGTCAAGCTCATACAGAAATTTCATGAATGCTTTGTGCCCTTCAGTGCATTCAAATATTTGTTCAGCGATTTTTGAATTAACTTTGTCCAACATGTCTGTACATTCAAGCGCCTCTTGTTTTGCATTCTCTGCTTCATCGCCCCTACCAACATCACAAATAACAGAAGAATCATAATAGGGATTCGGGGGAAAGGAATAAGATTTAGGACAACCATTCCAATGAATATACTGACGACCACATATATGACATAAAGGACTTTCATCACCCAACCACGATTTATTCCAATCATCCATATCAACAAGAGTACCAAATTATTCAAAAATAATAATAATAATAATAATTGTTGAAAACAAAACAAATTAAAAAAAACAAAGAAATAAATAAATAAATAAAAATAAAAAGTATAACCTAGAAGAATAGTTAATTTCAAAGTCCCCGACAGCGGCGCCAAAAACTTGTTTCTCCCCAGTATACACGCAAGTGTACGTGGTCGCGTAAGTAATATAAATTCTTTAAGAAATGAGTTATCGTTCCCAAGGGACATGTCAATTAACTATTTTTTACTAAATTATATTGGTCTAATTATTTATTTAAGAGTGTCAAAAGAAAATAATGCAGGAATAAAATAATATAATTACTTACAATAGTTGGAAAATTCCAGGGCTGCAGCATGTATTGGATTTCATGTATCATATTTTTGGCTTAGAACTAATTTCAGTTGTCAAGTTACTGGTTTATAGGGTTGATAGTATGGTCTGGGTGGTTCGCCTCTCGCCGCCTACCCCAGTCAGCCATCTAACTCCATCGTTGAGCGGGAATAGATAAACTAACTGGCGAGTATTTATATTTCATCCTATTTCTTAACCAAGTAAGGTGTTCGTCTGGGCGTCACTCCTGAACACTAATCACCTCAATCTAATGGGTGGACCGAACTCTCTATATTCTCTGGTCTATCTAATCCCTCCTCGTTCGATTTTAAGATTAGACACTAGATTTATTTTATGGTGATCAAGCACAAAATACTAAAACAAGAATATAAAAGTAACTTATAATGACAACCAAGAATTAATTCAAAAACCTTAAATAATCAACATTGAATCCGTAGCTACAGCCCCAGAACAAGAGATTTAGTTACTAATGTCTAGGAAAACAAGAAGAAGAAAAGAACCCTAAAAAATATTGACGATTTTATACTTTGATACCCTCTAATTGATCTTCACCTCTGCCTCCTCCTTACTCTATATTATTTATTTATTTTGACTCCAATAATTATTTCTCTGGACTATTTATAGATATAGTAAACCCTAAATAAAATAATTGAGTCCAAAGCAAATTAGGAATCCAAAACCGAACACAAAAGAAATTGGAATTCCTCCCGTGCGTAAAACACTGTAGCCGCCATGTTGGGTTGCTGCTGCAGTTATTGGCTGCCACGTGGCAGCAGCAGCAGTAATCTTCAATTTCGCTATTGCTGCACCTTTCCTTATTCATTATTATATTGAATTTATTTCATTAAGTTGTCTCCTTGATTTCCTTCTTCAACCTACCATCTTTAATTCGTTTTAGCTTCAAACTTCTTCAACTTTGCGTCAATTTACTCCTATAAATAAAATATACTATTTAGCACAATCCATAAAACTAATGATAAAAAAGGACAGATATAAATAATAAATGTGAGACAAATAATAATTAAAAATATATATTTTTGACCTCACATCAAGACAGTGCAACCTCTTGTCATTTCACTAGCTGCTCTAACCACCTATATTTTTTATGCAAAAAATGAACTTATATTTTTTGCGATTATATTTTTATTACTCATTACACGAATGTGTTTAATAATGTAAATATCATTAAAACGAGTCTACAAAAATTAACATGGGACACTGTGTAACACACGTTCCCAGCACTAGTTGTTAAAAAAACAAAAAACAAAAAAAGATAAAAAGGTTATATTTTTTACAAAAAACACACCCATTATCACTTATGAATCAAAATCGATTCTTGTGTAAAATTACTTTTGTCTTTGTCTCTTCCTATATGCTTGGTTACAAATTCCAATTGTCATGACTAAAAAACGGATGTGATGACACTTGTCTTTTTCTGTCAAGATAAGTGAGCCTCAACCCAACGAAAATGAAAGAAATATGGAAATATAAAGCAAGAACAAGACAAAGGCGGAAAACTTATTCACTCTCCCAGAACCTGATTGTCACTTTTACAAGCCACTAATAAAAATATAGAATTTGAAAGATAAATACAAGTGTCGGTCTTTGTTTCTCAAGTAGAACAAAGCTTTAAAAAGGAAAACAAGGCCCTCTAGGATGAGAAGCAGCTACCTCTAAAATAATTAAACGAGCCTCGACTGTTAGGAGAAGAAGAAGAAGATCACAAGCATCCGAGCTCAGAACCTACACAAGTGTAGAAGTAAGGGATGAGTACCAACAACACAGTACCCAGGAAGTAAACTAATAAATAAGGCATCTAGCTAGAAATCGAATACCCCATTACACTCCAACTAAATCTCCTCAAACTAAAACATGCACAACAATCTGTCCAACTTAGCAATTCTACAATACATGGCTCACACAGCCTAATATTCACAATTCAACAATCAAACTAATCAAATAAGTCAATCTCAATGTCAAGTAGTTCAGTTACACACAAAAGTACATCAATCACAATCAACAAGTAAGTCATGCATAAGCATCAAAAGTATCAAGTCAGAATAATCTCGCTGAAACCATTTCCCATTGGCACCATATCACTAGTCGGAACCATTTTCCATCGGATTTATATCACTATGCGGAACCATTTCCCATCGACTTTATATCAAATCACTAGCTCGGACCATTTTCCATCAGCTTTATATTTGAACGAAAAATGACTAAAAGACCTTTCCTCTTAAAAAGGAAATAATGGTAGTGATAAGTTAGAATTAATCTATTTTGATTTGTGCGGTAAATGATCATTCAGGCAATAGGTGAAATTGAGTATTCTGAGATTTTCAGAAGGTTACTCATGATATGAATATTTTTTTTGATGTTTTGTAAGTTTGAATGTCTTAATAAACTCAAAACATTTAAGAAAAAAATGAAAATAGCATCATGAAAAATATATAAAGTTACTGCAATCTTATTGTAGTGACGTATACCTATCTACAAAGCTAATGAGTCACTTATCTGATAGAATATTGCATTTCAATTATCAACACCATACACTCTATAATAGATTGGTGTAAAAGAGAAAATAAATAGACTCCTATGAAGATGATAATATTAATAATTAACTTATTCGTTGTTGTTTTGTTTCCTTTGGGATATATAATGTGAGGCCAAAATACATATTTTTAATCATTATATGCCTCACATTTATTATTTATATTTGTCCTTTTTGAGCATGAATTTTATGAATTGTGCTAAATAGTACATTTTATTTGTAGGATTAAATTAGTGGAAAAATGAAGAAGTTTGAAGCTAAAACAAATTAAAAATGAAAGGTTGAAGAAGGAAATCAAGCAAGCAGCTTAATACATTAAATTTAATATAATAATATATTTATACATATGAGGCCAATGTGAACGAATAGCCAATTCAAATTGAATTTGGCTCGTTGCTGCCACGTGTCAATAGCTAACCGCCCCTCTACCGCCAACAATTTGGAGAAATCCAGCGAGCAATTGGAAACCAATTAAATTGGGTTTTGTTTTTCTAATTTGTCTTGAACTCAATTATTTTATTTACAGTTTCTATATCTATAAATAGGGCATGAAAAATTATTCTTTAGTGGCCAAGAACCAAGAAACAATACACAATAAAAAAAAAAATCTAGCTTAGGAACTTTGGAAGAGCTGTCGTGGAGGCCGGAGAATTGTGGTTTATTCTTTTTTCTCCTTTATTATTTATTTGTATTCGTGATTAATAAAAGATAGTTTAGATATTGTTCTTAACTTTTTATGATTAACACAAGCATATTTATTTTAATAAATTTTAATTGTGTTTTTGAGATAATGAGTAGCTAAATTTCATAACTAGG
>JAJOOO010007613.1:0-42887 GCA_029582685.1 Solanum piurae
ATATATATATATATATATATATATATGTAGGAAGCAAATGAGAACCTTTTTTTTTTGTTCTTAAACAGCAAAAAGTGTATTGAATGAGGAAAAAATGAGTGAAAAAAAAGGGGGAGAAAGACTTTACTTGCTGAATTTTCTTTGATGTTTCTTTATAGTAAATATAGTATATGTGAGATAATTCTTATTCTTATTACATACATATATATAAATCTTAGTTAGGGTTTGTGGATTTTTCAATAATTGCAAACTTCTCTTATTTATGCCCTTTATTTCTCCACCATCTCAATTTCTTTTCCCTTTTTTTTATTAATGGCAATTTTTACTTCCTTTTTTCTTAGTAATTTTTTTTTTTTGGTTGAAAGATCCTTTTTCTCAAGAAAAAATTACATGTTGATACCATATGTACTAATTCTGCTTATACTTTCAAATAATTATATAAAAATGATTATATGTATTTTTATTAATTAAGAATTTCATATCATATTTGAAGTTAAATATATTAAGATACTTCATTCTTTTAAATTAATTTAATGATTTATTCATTCAATTCTCTCCATAATTTATGCATTTACTGAAAATCAATTCACATTCTCTTCTAAATGTTCTCGCTCCCACATTTTATTCAGCATTCTCCCTCCTCCTTCTTCCTCACCTTTATTATTGCATTTTCAGTACCAAGAAAGAGATTTATATTAGTTTTGCTCTCTCCTTTCACTAATTTGTTACATAAATTTGTTTATATGCGCATATATATATATATATATATATATATATAGATGTGCTTATTGTTAGTGTATTTTGAAGATCGATTTAATCAGATCGATGAATGCTATAGAAGCATCAAAAGGCAAAAGCCTTTTAGATTCTTCAACGCCTTTGAAGGATTACCTTTGTTGATCATTTTTAGTCCTACTTCGAGGCTTATTATTATTATAAAAACAACACTAAAATTGCACTATTGAATATTTTCTACAGTGAATTGATTATAATTTTTTATGTCACTGATGACGAGACAAAGGATATTCTAAAGTTTGCATAAAGATAAAAATTATGAATATTTTTTGTCAAAAAATATTGTCTGTGGAAACAATAAGTGGAGATTTACACTTGTATATGATACATCATTGATGTATCTGGTACATTTTTGAGTTAATATTATATGTATCTAATTTTTATTAATGTATTTGATTAAGTGTATATGTATTTGATAAAATATACGCATGCATCTGAATAAGAGCTCATTAATATAATAAAGTGTGCATGTGTTATGAGTTAAGACATAATGTATCTAGTTTTTATCAATGTATATGACTAATTGAACATGTATATGACGAAATATATACTTATATCTAAGGCCTCATTTGTTTGCACTTAATGGAGATCTGAATCTTAATGATTCAGATATTAGGTCATTAAGTGCATTTATTTTCTTTTACTAAAAAAATCTCTTTATGGGTGTGAATGAATCAGATCTCTTATTCTCATTTAGACCCTTTTAAAGATACATTTATTTTTTGAAAAAAAAAATTGAGCTCCATATTCTTTTCTTCAAAAAAAAAGCAAGCCTCTCTTATTCTCCAACTTTATTAATTATCCAAATTATTTTCCTTTGTACTTTTCTTTGTTGTTCTTGCGGCTTGTTTACCAAGAATTGATAAAAAATTATTGTAAAATTTGTATTTGACTAAAGTGCAAAACAACTTCATAAATATGTGTTTTTGAAATTAAAAAAAATGACTATATTATTTTCTAACAATTACTTTTATTATTATAATTTATATATAGTCCATGTAGTTCCATTTTATTTTTATCAAAGTTAAAATATTATAATTTATAATTTTAATATCTTAACGTTTATCAAAGACTGGCCTTTTTTTCTAATATCTTGTTAATTTAATATTTAACTACTGTTTTATTCTAATTATATTTTTTATTGTGCTTACAAATTAATAAAAAATGTGTGTGTATATATATATATATATATATTCAAATGTTTAATAACAAACAGTCTTGATCATTCAGTGTTCAGATCTTAATCATTCAATTGTCATTCTGACGTCTTAATCTTAATAAAAACAAATGATGTCTAAGCAAGAGTTCATGTATATGACAATACATGTTGCTAGCATGTCTGACACATTATTTAATTTCTATCATTGTATCTTACAATGTGTATATACATCAGATAAAATACACACATGTATCTGATAAAGTGTACAAGTTTTCAAGTTAAGAATCTAAACATTGCTGAATCGTAAAAAAAAAAAAAAGGATGTTGATTGTTCTGTTCATTTTTTAAGAGTTGTGGTATGTCAGATTCTCTAAAATTATTATAAGTGTGATTTTCTCCTTAATTATTGACTTTCAATTATATCTTTTAATTAGACACGCTCCTTAGTCACTGCAAATACATACATTTTATTATATTCTAAAATTAAAATGCTTTTAAACATCATATATATAATACATATATATATATACAGGAGAATCTCAAATTGGTGACGTGGCGCCACCACAAACCAGCATTCACTTTCATTTTTAAAATTCCCACAAATCCCTTCCCATCCACCGTAACTCTTCGTTGCCACCCCTTCCATGTTTCAAATAGCGCCTCCATCAAACCTTCCTCCTTCCCTTGTTGTAACTACCCCTTCCTCCGCACAACCTACCATTCCCTTCTTTACTTCTTCCCGTCACTAGCGTTCTCCTCCGCTGCCTTCACCAAAATTGAACAGCGCCCCCACCATCCAACAACTTCCCGTGCTTACTCCAGGTACGCTGCTCTTAACCCGCGCTCTTAAAATTAAATATGTCATCGTTTATCCCCTGTCTCCCTCTCACACCCCATGCCTTAATTCTCAAACACCCGTTAAAGGTGTGCATCTCACTCACCAACCTGCATCAAAATCTCTCAATCCTCGACCAGATTCTGCACAGAGCATTCAGCAGGCCCAAATCCTTCATATGCGTTCAATTACTACAATGATTTTATTCAGCCGTATACACATACTTGATTTAATTTTTACATAGTCCATTGTTCTATTCTCTACTCTTTCTTGCACGAGGGTTGTATTGTTATTATTTTACATAATGCAATCGAGTTTATTTGCCGCAATGTCATACATATTCCAAGGTTCTCTTTCTATACTCTTTATACATAACCCTTGATGTTTGATCGACACCCATAATTTATACTAATTTCTAACCCACCCCTGTTGTCAATGTGTAAATCAACAAGCCCTCTCCATAAAAATTTTGCCAATGGGATTTCACTATGCCGAGAATGTTAATAAACATATCGCAAAGGTATTTAGGGTCTGGTGTTAATCCATAATTATACTGCTTTCACTTCATGTGTTTCCCTTCCATTAATATGTTCCTTAATTTCTACCTCATCCCTGTTGCCAAAAACTAAATCAACAAGACCTTTGTAGAAACTTTTTAACACTGGGTCTGTTAGTGCAAACATCATCTCTGGTAAGAACCTCGGCTCATGAGTCACAATACCAAGAATTATCATGTCTCCAAACGATTAAAAGTGTCTGTTCAAGCTACACAAGCGCCAACTTCCTTTAGCACCATGTTATGCTATGACCATCAATAAGAGCCAGGGACAAACTCTTCAAAGAGTTGGATTGTTTCTTCCGAAATAAGTATTCACACATGGACAATTATATGTCGCAGTATCACGTGTAACAACTAGAGTATGATTGACAATCCTCAATGCGAACGAGGACACGGAAGACCAGAAATACATACAAAATATTGTTTACAAGGAAATCTTTCAGAATGTACACGCAAGATTAGTGGAAACAGAGGAGGTATTTTTTAACAATTAACCATGGGCGATTATAAAATATACGCGCGAGAAATACTGACATAACTAACTCTTATTAATGACTGATGTCCAGATAACTACCCATACAAATGAGGATTCGTGATGGAGATGCAATGTGAATGCCTTAGCACATAACCACAAGTCAGACTCTAAACGCCATAGCCAATCCAGGAAATTCATAAGCAGTTACTAATACAAACCTTGGAGGTCACCACGTTACGCAATTTATATCTATATAACAAATGGTCAATAAAGACAAAAATGAATGTTCATAGGATAATAAAATGAAGATGGTATGTAATACACATGGATAGATATTTGAAGTATCCTAAGTCAACTTTGATGGTCGCTATCAGATTAATCTTTCAAGGTATGGAGTAGGGGATTATATCGCATAGGGACCAATACAAAATGAAAGACTTGTGTGTACGCGTAGCCAATAGAAGAACAACCGGCGTAACTTCATAGTGGATTCGGTAAGACAGGTTACAGTTCATATGAGGCCACCTATGATAGAGCAACTTTATTGCGTCCGCTGAATCAAGCCAATAAATAACGGTATAGAAGATGGAGTTTTTTATTACAACTTCTGGCACAAATCAGTGTGGCTACTATTTGTACCTCACTATTACGTGACTTGTGTACTATCATAGAATAGGGAACATTACGGTCTACTATCTGCATACATAGGACCCTATTTACATAGACAAACATGCTAAATAGCGTTGAATATTGTTCATGTTGGGTATGTAGCAAGAGTTAATGGGAAATTGAGAGAAGATGAAAAGAGAGGAACTTGGAAAGTTGGGAACTTGAAAAGTCCTCTTATGCTTTAGTGAAAGGGCATTTCTCTCTCATCGGTGGTGGAAAGAAAAACAGAAGAGTTTAAATATAGAAACACTCCTATTAATTGTTAAAAGGGTTGAAAAGAGGGACCCCCCTCGCGCCGTCGTCATCGCTCGCTCGGCTTTGACTTCGGCTTCGGAAAATGATCTAGAGATTATTTTTGGACAAAGTTTGTTTTAATTATTTAGTTAATTATTTATTTAATTAATTAAATTAAATTAAATGGCCAAAACGTTTCAATTAATTCGTTAATTAACCGAAACGTTTTAATTATTCAGTTAATTGACCAACCCGACTCGGATCCGATCGCGGCCCATTTTATTTATATTTTTTCCCATTTTATTTGAATTTTCTGCCGTTGGAAGTGATTGTTCTGAAAGGTTGCAACTTTTAGGAACAATCATGACCGTTTGAAAGGTTGCAAACTTTCATGAATGGTCGTGTGGATTCTGAAAGGGTTGCAACCTTTCGGAACCAATTCCTCTTGCCTAGTAATACATTGATTCTTCAGATTTTTTCCTTACGAATTTTTCTGATTTCTTCTTCTTCTTCTGCACAAAGTTTCTTCGTGTACTTTACTGTTGTTGAGTGGTACGTTGACACCAGAGTTTTGGGTATCAATACGCTGGTGATTGAGATCATTCTATCTTGGGAGGACATATTTCAAATCAAACCTCGGATACTAGAAGGGAATAATTTCCTTAAGGGGACACTATGCATTCAATGGGATTGATCTTTTCAATTCTGTCTTTTTCCAGATTCTGGTATGTTTTACAGATTTTAGTTGTTCTGATTTAATTTTTGTTCTTCTGTTCTTACTGGTTCATTTAAACTTTGGTTACTTCGTATTTCTGCAAAGTTTATTGGAATCAGTAATTCTGTTTTAAACACAGATTGACAACAATCTTAAGGAAATTATTATTTTATTTTTAATTTGTGTTTCTGGTGGAGACAAAAATCTTCGTGGTTTTATACTCCTTTAAGTCTGCAATTTTAAGTTATTGCTTACTAAGTCTGTATCGATTTTTGTTTATCAGAAATGGCAAACAACAATGTTACAGTGGTTATTGATGCACCACCCCGAACTGTTGTACCACCAGCAGAGAAACCTGGAAAATTCTCTGGTGTGTATTTCAAAGGATGGCAGCAACGGGTATTTTTCTGGCTTACCACTCTTGGTCTGCAGAAATTTACCAATGAAGAAACTCTTGTGCCTGCTGCTGAAATGCCAGACAAAGAAAACTTCATGATTATTGAAGCATGAAAACAGGCAGACTTCCTATGTAAGGGCTACATTCTGAGTACTTTAAAGGATGACTTATATAATGTCTATAGCGCAATGACAACTTTGAAAGAATTGTGGGATGCACTTGAGAAGAAATATAAGACAGAAGATGCATGCTTGAAAAAGTTTGTGGTCGCAAAATTTTAGACTATAAAATGGTAGATAGTAAAACTTTTGGATCACAAGTGCAAGAACTTCAACTTATTTTCCATGATCTGATTGCTGAAGATATGGTAGTAAATGAAGCTTTTCAAGTGGCTGCAATGATCGAGAAGTTACCTCCTTCGTGGAACGACTTCAAGAATTATCTAAAGCACAAACGTAAGGAAATGAAACTTGAAGATCTTGTGATTCGACTCAAGATTGAAGAAGATTACAAGACCGCCGAAAAGAAGTCTCGTAAGAGTTCGACGATAATTGGAGTTAATATTGTTGAAGAAGCTCCTACTAAAGGCAAGAAGAGAAAGAAGTCCAACTGACAGAAGTCAGAACAGGCCAAGAAGAAATTCAAGGGCAATTGTTACAACTGTGGTAAGGCTGGTCACAAGTCTTCTAACTGTTGTGCTCCAAGAAAGGACAAAGACAAAGGCAAAAGTCAAGCAAACATCGTGGAAAAGATGGAAGATGCAGATGACCTTTGTGCAATGATCTCAGAGTGCAACTTAGTTGGAAATCCCAAAGAGTGGTTTCTCGACTCAGGTGCCACTCGACATATTTGCTCTGCGAAAGAAGCCTTTGCAACATACACTCCTACTGAGGTTGATGAAGATTTGTTCATGGGAAACACAACAACAACAAGAATTGCAGGAACTGGGAAAGTAATGTTGAAGATGACATCCGGCAAGGTGTTGACTTTGAATAACGTTCTGCACGTTCCTACTATTAGGAAGAATTTAGTTTCTGCTGCACTGCTCGTTAAAAACGGGTTTAAGTGTGTCCTAGTTAGTGACAAAGCTGTAATAAGTAAGAATGAGATGTTCTTAGGAAAAGGCTACCTCACTGAGGGCCTCTTCAAACTGAATGTAACGGTTGTTGACAGTATTAATAAGAATTTTGTTTCTGTTTACTTATTGGAGTCAAATGATTTATGGCATGCCCGTTTGGGACATGTAAATTACAAATCCTTGCGGAAATTGGTTACTTTAGAAGTATTGCCTGATTTTAAATGTGATAAATCGAAATGTGAAATTTGTGTGGAAAGTAAGTTTGTTAAACATCCTTATAAGTCTGTTGAAAGAAATTCAAAACCTTTAGACTTAATTCACACAGATATATGCGATATGAAGTCGACACCATCTTGTGGTGGGAAAAAGTATTTTATAACTTTTATTGACGATTGCACTCGATTTTGTTATGTATATTTGCTTAACAGTAATGATGAAGCAATTGATGCATTTAAGCAATACAAAAATGAAGTGGAGAATCAATTGAATCTAAAGATAAAAATGATTCGGAGTGATAGGGGTGGAGAATATGAATCTCCTTTTGCAGAGATATGTGTGGAATATGGTATTATTCATCAAACTACTGCACCATATAAACCGCAGTCAAATGATTTGGCGGAACGAAAGAACAGAACATTAAAGAAATTGATGAATGCCTTGATAATTAGTTCTGGTTCACCACGAAACCTTTGGGGGAAAGCCATCCTTACGGCTAATAAGATACTCAATAGGGTACCCCGTAGCAAAAACACAATCAATTCCATATGAGTTATGGAAAGGAAGGAAATCCAACTTGAAATATTTCAAAGTGTGGGGGTGTCTAGCCAAGGTAGAGGTTCCTTTACCGAAGAGGGTTAAAATTGGACCCAAAACAGTGGATTGTGTATTTATTGGATATGTTGTGAACAGTAAGGCCTGCTGGTTTTTGGTTCACAAATTTGATAATCCTGAGATTCATGTTAATACGATAATTGAGTCAGATAACGTTGAGTTCTTTGAACATATTTATCCATATAAAAATGAATGTGAGTCGACAAGTGAAAGACCTAAACGACCACGAGAAGAATCAATGAAAAATACACTACCTAGTAAGGATCCTAGGCGTAGTAATCGCCAATGGAAACCCACTTCTTTCGGACCAGATTTTGTGGCACCGTTGCTTGAAAATGAGCCTCAAATATTTAAAGCAGCTATGTCTTCGTCTATGTCAACTTAGTGGAAAGAAGCAGTCAATAGTGAGATCGAATCAATTTTAAGTAATCATACTTGGAAATTAGTTGATCTTCCTCCAGGAAATAAACCTTTAGGATCAAAGTGGATCTTTAAAAGAAAAATGAAAGTTGATGGGACTATTGACAAATATAAGGCTAAACTTGTAGTCAAAGGATACAGACAAAAGGAAGGTCTGGACTACTTTGATACATACTCTCCAGTAACAAGGATAACATCAATTAGGATGTTAATAGCACTAGTAGCAATGCATGATCTGAAAATCCACCAAATGGATGTAAAGACAGCTTTCTTAAATGGAGAGTTGGAGGAAGAAATTTACATGGAATAACATGAAGAGTTTGTAGTTCCTGGTAAATAAGAGAAAGTGTGCAGACTTGTGAAGTCGTTTTATGGGCTCAAGCAAGCACCCAAACAATTGCATGGTAAATTTGACCAAACAATGTTGGCAAATGGATTCAAGATTAACGAATGTGATAAGTGTGTTTACATTAAAAACATTCAGAATCATGAAGTCATTGTTTGTCTGTATGTTGATGACATGTTAATAATGAGTAAAGTTATTGACGATAGAAATGCTACTAAGTGCATGCTTTCCAGCAAGTTCGATATGAAGGACTTAGGAGTTGCTGATTTGATCTTAGGGATCAGGACTCTCAAAACTCCTTAGGAATTAGCATTATCTCAATCTCATTATATTGAAAGAGTATTGGATAAGTTCAAGTACTTGAATTTTAATGTTGTCAAAACTTCAATTGATTTAAGCTTTACATTTCAAAAGAATGTAGGTGGAAGTGACTCTCAATTGGAATATGCCAGAGTGTTGGAAAGTTTGATGTATATTATGAATTGTACGCAACCAGATATAGCATGTGCTATTAGCAAACTGAGTCAGTTCACTAGTAATCCGAATCAAACTCACTGGATGACAATGAAACGTGTGTTGGGGTATTTGAAACATACACAACATTATGCTTTGCATTATAATAAATATCCTGTCGTGATTAAAGGATATAGTGATGCAAATTGGATCATCGGGTCAAATGAAGTAAAATCCACAAGTGGTTATGTGTTTACACTTGGTGGAGGAGCAATCTCTTGGAAATCGTCCAAATAGACATGTATCGCTCGCTCCACAATGGAATTTGAATTTATTGCCTTAGATAAGGCTAGTGAAGAAGTTGAATGGTTCCGGAATTTCTTAGAAGATATTCCATTCTGGCCCAAACATGTGGGACCTATTTGCATAAGCAATAGGTAGGGCAGGGAGCGTTATGTACAACGGAAAGTCTCGTCATATACGACGGAGACATAATACCGTAAGACAATTGCTATCTAGTGGAATTATCAATGTGAAGTCAAACAATAATATGTCAGATCCACTAACGAAAGGCCTAGTGAGAGAAGCAATTGAAAGATCATTTAAGGGAATGGGTTTACGGCTTAGGACAAGTCAGCATGGTGGTAACTCTATCTAGCAGATTGGAGATCCCAAGAGCTAGATTCAAGGAGAAAAACAAAGTTGTGACTGACGGTTCAACATTGTCAATCAACTCAATCTATTCTCATGATGAAGACAATGTTCAGGAACAAGGTTAAGACCTTAAGGCTTGTTAATGAGTTAATAAAGCTTAAAGTTTTTAATGATTTGCTAAGTTTGGCAGATTTGACCAAAAGTGTGAAGTGTAAGCCGTTTCAAAGAGATTTTTTGTCAGAAGCCTATTCTCTATACATTCATGAAACAAAGAGGTGTTCATGGCTGAAACGAACACAATCGTAAGAACCATAAACGGTAAAGGGTTAATTGTGTGACATATGGTTGTCTAGGTATACACCAAAGCTCGACGGTTCAAAGATATCACATCTACCGATTGACCGAGTATATCAGACATATGTTCACTACAGAAAGTCCAAGGGGAAACCTACTTATCCAGATGCAATTGATCTTTGCTTGTAAAGTACACACTCATCCGTGCTTTCTTTATGTTATAACCATTCCCCATTCATGTGGGGGATTGTTGGGTATGTAGCAAGAGTTAATGGAAAATGGAGGGAAGATGAAAAGAGAGGAACTTGGAAAAATGGGAACTTGAAGAGTTGGGAACTTGAAAAGTCCTCTTATGGTTTAGTAAAAAGGCATTTCTCCCTCATCGGTGGTGGAAAGAAAAATAGAAGAGTTTAAATATAGAAACACTCATATTAATTGTTTAAAGGGTTGGAAAGAGGGATCCCCCTCGTGTCTTCGTCGTCGTCGCTCGCTCGACACGGCTTCAGCTTCGGCTTTGGCTGTGGCTTTGGGAAATGATCGATCAAGAGATTATTTTTGGACAAAGTTTGTTTTAAAAGTCCTCTTATGCTTTAGTGAAAAAGCATTTCTCCCTCATCGGTGGTGGAAAGAAAAATATAAGAGTTTAAATATAGAAACACTCCTATTAATTGTTAAAAGGGTTGGAAAGAGGGACCCCCCTCGCGCCGTCGTCGTCGTCGCTCGCTCGGCTCGACTTTGGCTTTGGAAAATGATCGAGAGATTATTTTTGGACAAGTTTGTTTTAATTATTTATTTAATTAATCAAATTAAATTAAATGCCAAAACGTTTCAATTATTCAGTTAATTGACCGACCCGACTCGGATCCACGCGCGACCCATTTTATTTAAACTCTTTCCCGTTTTATTTGAATTTCCCGCCGTTGGAAGTGACTGTTCTGAAAGGTTGCAACTTTCAGGAACAGTCATGACCGTTTGAAAGGTTGCAAACTTTCATGAATGGTCGTGTGGATTCTGAAAGGGTTGCAACCTTTCGAAACCAGTTCCTCTTGCCTATAAATACATTGATTCTTCAGATTTTTCCTTACGAATTTTTCTGATTTCTTCTTCTTCTTCTGCACAAAGTTTCTTCGTGTACTTTACTGCTGTTGAGTGGTTCGCTGACACCAGAGTTTTGGGTATCAATACGCTGGTGATTGAGATCATTCTATCTTGGGAGGACATATTCCAAATCAAACCTCGGATACTAGAGAGGGATAATTTTCTTAAGGGGACACTGTGCATTCAGTGGGTTTGATCTTTTCCGTTCTGTCTTTTTCCAGATTCTGGTATGTTTTACAGACTTTAGTTGTTCTGAATTAATTTATGTTCTTCTGTTCTTACTGGTTCATTTAAACTTTGGTTACTTCGTGTTTCTCCAAAGTTTATTGGAATCACTAATTCTGTTTTAAACACAGATTGGCAACAGTTCATAACTAACGTACGGTACACATTTTCAAACTATGCAATATGTTATATCTTATAGTAACTGCACTTGATTTCCTACAATTTGGAAGACCTATAATGTCATCTTTGGTTAAGGAATTAGTTGATAAGAACCAAGATGTCGACCCCTATTACATATAAATACTTTTCCATACCAATTACAGTTATGTATTAGAATCATGGAGTTGAATTGTTTCCTAATGCGCTAAAAGGCCACATTCAATTAACACATCCAACTGCTACATAGTAACGAAAAAGAATGAAATGTTACAAAACATACTATTACCTACAAATAGATTTACAATACAATTATTAATGATGTGCGGACAATTCAATGAGAAATTATATTTAAGACAATTTACCAAATTACTCAAACGTTATAATGTATTCATAAATGAAATGATTGACGGCCAAACATGGACTTCCATTGGACCACGTCATGCAAAAGTGGAATGATGCCACACAACCGCACACTTCCGAGAGATGTACATATAAATAAGGATGCTTTTACAACAGATTTTGTACCCAATTCACAGGGCAATTACAATTAAATAATACATAACTCTATAATTGGGGTACACACCGCCCCGCGCTTTCCCTAGTTGAAACATATAGCAAAACCTCAATGAAATTTTTTTATATCTAAAACATGACACTAATAAGCATTTTACAAAATTTCCTCTCTTTGAACATGAGAAAATTTATATAAGTCTATCACTAAAGCCATATTTTAATATTTTTATCTTCTATCAGTATACATAGTTGTCTATCTAAAATTTTCAATTATCATTAGCGACGCATACATTCAATTTCTATTTTGAGAACACATATACATATATATAATAGATCAAACATAGATACATATATAATTATAATCCAATAATATATCTAAATGCTTTTCCACTAGAATAAGATATTATATGCGCGCAAATATACAAATACATTCTGCTAAGTTTTGAAATCAAACTCCTTCTACATTTTGAAACATAGTAAAATAAATTTATGAAATTTTCAATTTTTAAAATATGGGAGATGTTCTTAAGAGAATTTCAGAATTGACAAAGATAATAGACATAATAAGACTCTCTAGCTATAATTTGGGTAATTGCGCTTTATGACTATACTTTTGTTTGCCATGGAGGTTGCGATTTGTATATTTTGCTTATCCGTTTGTATATTTCGCTTGCGAATATACAAACATGGTAAATATATATAAATTTTGTATTTATACATTTAGAAATTTTTCAGAATGTCCGTTTGTATTTTCCTTTGTCAATATACAAACATGGTAATTTATTATGAATTTTCCATAAATCATACACAAATAGTTAGGTAAGCATATACAAATTTTGAATTTATACAATGAGGAACCGAATTATATAAAATATGGGTTTATACCATCAGAAACCGAATGATACAAATCCTGAATTTATATAATTAAGAAATTGAATAGCAAAATTTCACGAAACTGTAATCACAGATTAAAAATAATCAAAATTATAGTTATATTACATAATATACTCTAGATATTTGTCATTTTGCGTAATTTTTACTTCTTTTTTAAATAATGTAACCTTAAAAGACCAAAATCACATTTGAAGATTCTAGTGGGCCCAGTCTGGTTGGATCAGCTAAGTAGTCAATGAACTTTTTCAACTTGTTTTTTGGTGGGCTTATGCCCATGCTTATTTTTTCAACTTTTTTTTTTGTTGTAATTTTGTTTGGTGCGTTTACGGTTATCATGCTTATATATTTTTTTATCTTATAAATGTTGAACGTATCTTTTACAGATTATTGACTCAGTAAGTTTGTCGAAATCAAGTTTGAAAATAAAATATAGTAATTAAAAAATCACTCTAAAAAATAAATGAGAAGACAACAATAGAAATAACAAATGATATGATAATTGAAACAAAGGACACAATATATACGGATAAAATAAGATAAAAAAGATAGTAAAAGAATAAGATCATATACTCTCTTTGTCCCAATGTGTTTCAGAACTTATTTTTTTAGTTAATTTCAAAATAAACATCACATTTCTATACTTGAAAACAACTTAATGTAAAGACATAATACATAAATATGTCTTTTAATTTAACTTCAGTTGACATCTATACTCTCTAACTTTGTGTGTGCACAAATAGGTACTTAAATTTGTATAAAGTTGAACAAGCAAACATACACGTTTTACGTGACATAATACATGTCGATCGCCACATAAGACATATAATTGCCATGTAGTATACCACGTAGAATTAATATGTCTATTTATTCAATTTTATACAAATTTAAGTGTCTACTTATGCATATTCAAAGTAGGGGTGACTCAATGCATTTAAAAATGAGGCATACGCCTTAGACCCCCGAAATCGAAGGGCCTAATTTTTTTAGTAATAATAAAATTATTATAAATCCTTTTTAACAAAAAAAAATATACTATATTTTTTAATTTATTTGAATTTTTTTTAGTTTGTTTCAAAACATTAAATAATGTTTTTTTTATGGATCAATTTTTAAATTTAACTTTCACATGATATGTTTAAGACCATAAAATTAAAAAATATTTTGATATATATATATATCTTAGTTTAAGACTATAAAAAAAAAAAATTATTAAAGAAAAAGAAATAACTTTGAATCTCAAATATAAAAAAATAATTAAAATTTAGGTCTTTAATTTACTTTTGACTTTAGACCACTAATTAATTTGAGTCCCACTTCTCACTTAGGTGTCGGTTGGAGCTAGTTAAATGACATGCCTATTTATGTATTATTATGTTATATAATGTGGGCCAAGACAATCCATAAACTACCACAGTCAAGCAAAGCCCAGTCCAATTCTTTTAGTGTGGGGTTAAATCCAATCATCATTCACATGCAAATTTGAGTATCAGAATGAAAATGGGGAATTGACATAGACATACAACTATTATATACAATTGGCAATATATAGTCCAATATTAATTAGTAATTAATAGTCTAAAAAAAATTAACACGTATTAGCCTAAAAGAAATAAAATCAACTTTTTATAATTTTTTTCTTTTAATCATGTGCAACCAATCCGAATTAATTAAGGAGATGTGGGATTATTTTTTCTTCCTTGTTTTTAACTCCTATAATTAAGGAAGTTAGCTTTTCAATTTCTTTAAATTCTCATACTCAATTTTATTTAACTGTCTATTTTAAAAAAAATATTAACGCAATTTACAGAAACATAAAGAAATATTTGATTGTAATTTTATGAATTATTTTTTTTACCAATCAACAATAATTAGTTTATTAAAACCCCGATTGCCTGCTTTTAAAAAGTGAAATATATATATTTATTTATATTAATTAACCCATTAAAAATAGGTTACACCAACTTTTAAGGAATGATTTTTTTAAAATTCTTTAAATAACTTATTAAAAGATTGTGACTACTTTTAAGGTAAGAAAATGTATTATTAATGCTCTAACGTGTATTAATTATCACATAATTGACAATAATTAATCAAATAATATTAAATGATATTTTATTAGAAACTGTAATAATACATATGCATAAAGTATACAATAATTAAAGTTGCAATTACGTAATGTATACATAAAAAAATATATGTATACACAAAAAAATATTCATAAAAATAGACGTGTAAATTTTATAGATGTATACATCAATTGTAGCATGTATACATAAACTTTATATTGTATACATAATATTATTACCATCAATTATATGTATTACTATAATGAATACAAGAATGAGATTAATATGATACATATATAAATTAAATTTTATTCATTAATTGTACATATGATTTTGTTTATGTATACGGTAACTGCACTATGTATACATTGATTCATGTTCATCTGTGTATTCATTGATTTATATTCACATAATAAACTTGTATACTTTAATTTAAATTGAGATTGGAATTCATTGATATACATTGGGTTGTATTCATCAAAATCAATATTTTGATTTTTTACAAGGTTCTTACGAGAATCTTTCTTTCCCATGAAATTGAGAACAAAAAATTCAAAATACTATAACCGCAATTTTTGCCATTTTTTTTTAAAAAACTTTAGTTCCACAAATCATGAATTTTCAAAATTAACGGGGCAAAAAATGCTACATAATTATATATTTTTGGAAGGATCATCATAAACATACAATTATATCGTATTTGCATAGATAGAGTGAATTAAGGAGAATAAGAGAAAATTTAGAAGAGAAGCAAATATATATATGAAAAGGATTTTAGAAAGAAAACAAAAAAGGTTGAATAACCTAATTTTTCGTAAAAATAAAATTGAAAAAACTTTAATTCCACAAATCATGAAATTCAACAATTAATTAGACAAGAACAATTGTTCTAAAAAGATGATTTTTAGAAGTATCCATGAGAAAACATATTGAATTAAGGAGAATAATTGAAAATTAGGGAGAGAATCAAATATAGGTATGAAAAGAATTCTAGAAAGAGAAAAATGAGACAAAAAAAAAAGAAGAACTCTATTTTAAAACGGTTGATAAAATAAAAAAAGAGATAAAATAGAAAAAATAAAACAACAATTTTTTTTCTTTTCAAGAAAAAAACAACAACAATCAAACGTGTGTGCAGAGAAAAATAAGGAGAAAAAAAATATATTTTTTAAGAAAAAAAAAAACTATTGAATGTCAAATAAATAAAACAAAGTCTTTTTCTTGCTAAAAAATTAAAAATGGGCTAGTTATTGCTAATTTAAGAGTTATCGATATGCTATTTCCCACCTACTCTAAAAGGAAAAAAATAAAATAATTTACCTAAACCAAAACGACGCCGTAGTGCTGTACCCTTTCGATGTTCTATCTATTTGGAAACGAATCTTTCATAATCTTGCTCCTTCTAGCGTCTTCGATCTAGCTTGATTTCTTCCATTAATGGAGATGGAAACGGTTCCCAACGGCAGTTCGCCGTCATCCACCACCAGCACCACCAGCACTGCCGTCACTACAAACGCCGCATCCGCAGCTGCGGTGGCTGCTGCCATCTCACCTAACGCACCTTCGTCAAAACTGAACCAGCTGTCCGAATCGCTCAAATTGGAGCACCAGTTCCTTCGTGTTCCCTTCGAGCATTACAAGAAGGCGATCCGCGCTAATCATCGTATTGTTGAGAAGGAAATCTCGGCTGTTATTAATGGAGTTTCAGATGCTGCTGAGTCTGAAATGTCCCGTGATGATGCTGTACATCACCTTAATTCACTTGTATCCAGATTGCAAGGCCTCAAAAGGAAGGTACTTAGAGTAGCTCAATTACGATATTCTGTTTGTTTACTGTATACGTTTTGATTAAAAGAAGCTAGACTTCTATAATTAGGTATGTTATTCTGTTCGGTTACTATGTAAGATTTGTTAAAGGTAGCGAAATTTCCTCTATTTGTTGTGTATATATCAAATTTGATTAGAGCATAGGATTGGATGAAGGAAGCATAACTTCTACCCAAACACGTGTGTCTGTAACTGTGTATCATACTTTGAGTGTATAAGATTGGATATTGGATGAAAAAAATCAAAACTTCTCTCTATATATTTTGTGTGTGTGTGTGAGAGAGAGAGCATGAAGTGATTAATCTGTTGTAAAGTTGATTACATTCCAATAGGTACCTTTGAAGTTCTTCAGATTGATTTTTGTCCAGTTCAAATTAGGTAAAGGTGGTTTTATATTGTGAGAAGAATCATTTACTGTATAAGATTGGGTAAAGTAAACGAAACTTCTATAGGTGTGTATGTGTGTTTGATTTCTCTGTTTTTGGTTGAATATTGGATCCTAAAAATTAAAATGTATCCCATTTACTCATTTAGTTAGTTGGTTAGTGACTAATATGTTTGAAAAGCTAAAACAAACCAACACGAAGCTTTTTGAAAGCTTCAGTAATCCTTTTAATCAGTTAAAAATGATGTCTCATATGGTTTTGTATTGTGAGAACAATTAGTCGGAAGAGGGGAGTCGAACAGAGAACCTGCAAGCGCAAAGATGCAGAGCACGGCTAGATCATCTAGAATCTGCCGATCCAGAAAATTTATCAGACTGGCATGACACCCGTTTGAAGCGGATACTAGTGGATTACATGCTGCGGATGTCATATTATAACACTGCTGTAAAGCTTGCTGAAAGCAGCAACATCCAGGTGGGTTTTCTTTGTTTTTTTACCTTTTATTATGTGGTGTCGTGTATTATGGTTAAAGGGTCATGTTATTACAGTTTATGAGTCACACAAGCTCCCCTTATTTGAGAACTTTTTCGGATCTAGCATATAACTATAGTTAAGTGGTTTTGCTTTCTGGTTCTTCTGCCTATAGAAGCTACCATGTAGCAAGTTTGGTTAAATTGCAGTGGTGCCAACTCCTTTCTCAAATGGTTCACGGCACTTGCATAATATGTTTGTGGTGCCAAACTATCATCTGTTTGCCTGTAAGGTGTACAAGGATCTTAAGTGAGCATGATTCACATGCACTATAATGTCTGTTCTCGGTATATTCATCCTTGCGGCCTATAATTCTCTACTCCTGCTTTGACTTTACCAAAATGAATCCACTAGTCCTGCTTTGTTGTGTCTACTGTGTCAATTTGCTACCTCTCAACACCTTCTTGTTTTCTTATCCTTAGTAATGATCATCTCCTCATTATTATAAAAATGTGTGTTCTAAACTAGAAGCCACTATTTCTAAACTTTTTACTCAAGAGTTGGTAATTCGTGCTTCCATAATATTTTTAGGAGTATTTTGGGGTTTTGTCGTATGTAGTCAACAAATATTCCATTTTGGAATATCATTGAACTTTTGATGAGAAGTCAACTATCATTTTGATAGCAATTTCTCCTATCTTTGTCATACACCCTTGTATGTGGATTACTCCCATCACATCAACAAACTGTTAACTTCATGTCTTCATCAGTGAAGCAGTATTTCTATCGTTGAGAACTCCACTGTGACCTCATTGTGACATTTAATATGGAAATTTTAAACCTAATCCATACAGTATCTAAAGGCTCAAGCCGTGTAGTTAAATTTTAATACAGCTTTTAGGTGATGCAATGCCTGAACTGGTTTTCTCACTTGGCCTAATCTAAATTTTGAATGTGTTGACTTGAATAATGCAGTAACTATGTGATCTACCCAGCATTGATGCTTCTTTCTGTAGAGTCGATTGAGCTTGTGAATTTGTTTAGCTGCAAAATCATTGACCCATTGTGATTAAGTTTGATCTTTTCTATTCTAGGATCTTGTTGACATTGATGTCTTTCATGAAGCAAAAAAGGTCATTGATGCTCTCCAAAACAAGGAGGTAACTCCTGCTTTAGCCTGGTGTGCTGATAACAAATCCAGGTTAAAGAAATCAAAGGTACGATTATCTTTGTTTCTTTGAGCTTTTGTCTTCAATATTCTTATTACTGATTTGACAATCCTATGATTGTATTGTAATCAGTGACACAGTTGATAATTCATTCTAGTCCTATACATATTTTTTGTAAAGAACCAGAGTATCCATCAGTATAACATTATTTTAATATTACATATTTTCTTCATATGGCTAACCGCCACTAATTTTGGTTTCAAGAAGATGTTATCCAATCGTGTAGCTCAAATGTGGAAAAGCATGAAAAGTTTCATATCAGCCTCTTATCATGTTTACTGGGTTGAGTGAATCTCCTTCTGACTAATATGATGGACATTAGAGTCAATTAGTGTATGTCAGAAAAAGATAGCATTTCGATGACTGCAGACGTTTTGGGCTACCAATGTGCAGAACATAGATAAAAGTTAGTGAAAGGGTGAAATCCTATGTGAAGCCTGATGGTTTTTTATTGAGAAAGGCATTTCCACTGTGTTTGATGGTTTGTTAGCGTTTGTAAAGCCTCAGATATCCCTTTTTGAAACCAATAGAGTGAACTGAAGTTGCTTGGTCTACTTGTTTCATTTCATGGTTTCTGATGAAGGACAACTCAAGCCCCCTTCAGCAAAAAAAAGATATCTTGAGCATAACAAGGTTATTAGATGGGGGCACGTCAATTGAGATTTTAGATTTGGTTGATTGTCAAAATTTTCAGCTTTCTCATCTGCAATGGATTGCAGAAATTAATTATACCATCCTTGCTTTGCTGTAAAGATTGGGATGTCCATTCTGGACCGCATCTTCACGAGATAATGGAAACCTTAATTTGACCGTCACCTCTTGAGTTTCTCATGGGCCATGGATTCCAGAATAAATGTCAGCTGTGTCATGCATGCTTTTGCTGTGTGGATTAAGTTATCCTTTCAAATCCTTCCTCTGCTGAGATCATGGAAACTTTAATCTGGGTATTATTTGGGAATAGTTAGGGAAGACTGTGAAAGCTGCCAGTGAGCAAATAATTTCATTAAGTTGAGTTGCAGAAATTTACGTAAATTTACTTCAGAAAAGAGGTGTAGATGAAGAGTGTTCTCTTGTGGAAGGTATGAGTTGCTTCTTAGATTGAGTGGTCACTTAGACCAGAAAGTTTTGTTCTTTATTAGTATGGTAGATTTCTGAATCATGAAGCTAGATAATCACTGTACTGCTTTTGTGAAGATGGAAAACATGATGAATTGATTATTGTAGTAATGGATGCATATGACCCAATTGGTTGATGAGGAACTAACTACATAATCATCAGCATATCTCTGAATTCCCTGAAAAAGGGAGGAATGTCAAATGTGTGTTCTATTTACCAATGGAATAAGAATACATTCCCTTAAAGGATTTCTTGAAGAAAGTAACAATAAGGGAGGAAAATTTATTGACAACTGGAATCACAAATTACGTGTTGATATATCTGTATTTTCTCATTGCCATCTTGATTAACACAAAAAAGGGCAGCCCGGTGCACAAAGCTCCTCCTATGCATGGATTTGTGGAAGGGCCGTCTTGATCAACATACTGATTAATATTCTTCAGCATGAACTTGCGACAAATGTAAACCCAGTTGATATGTTCAGTGTGCATGTTTAACGAACCAAAAAGAAAAAGGTTCAGTGTTCTTTTCTTCATAAAATCAGTAGTGGAATTCATAATTACAACTTTTTTCCACATGTTGATTGAGAAAGATCGAAGTGACCAAGAGAATAATACTTCTGCACCTTTCTGTGAAGTAAGTGTCATCGATATCTCTTCAACTTTGACCAGACAATGCAAAAGGTCATACGCAGCCAGCTAATGATGCCTGATTATTTTTAATCTTCAAGTACTAGATTTTTTACCCAAGGGATTTTTAGCTCAAGAAAATGTGCAATGTGTTGTACATTGAGCATCTAAAGGGATCTTAAATTCTGTTACTTAAAAGAAATGATATCCATTTTGTTGTGTAATTTGAAATTTAAAGCAACATCAATCTGTACTGCCAACCCCTTGGCATGAACAACAATCATGAAAGAGAGAGTGTGTGAGAGGGGAGAGAGTGGGCAATTGATAAAAGGGGTTTAATGCAATCCTGGGGCGGGCCACTATCTGTTGGGTGATACTAGAAGCAGATGGATCTTCTTGACCTGGTTTATCTTGTGGAGAATAGATATTTAAGAGTTGTCTAACAGCAGTCTATCCATGGCGCCACTGGTTTTAGTTTCCTTTTTGATCATTGCATCAGATGTGAAGCATACTCATGAGGAGAATTAACTATTCATATTCTTGGATATTTTGAAGTCAGTCAGAGGTAATCTTGTCCAATATAATACATCAAATGTGAAACATGGCACCTGAAGCATACATTAGCATGCACACCAGCAGAATTGAGCTATCATATTCTTGGATATTGTGAAGTCAGTTAGAGTGGGGTAATCTTTGACCAATAAACAGGGTATGATGGCGTTGGGATTTAATTCTAACTTTGTAAGGCATACATGAGGACTCTGCATCTTCCCTCTTAACTGTAGCATAGTCCACCAGATTGCTATGAGATCCACAAAGGAAAGGATATGGGTTTGGGGTTCACTTTTTTAATCGGTAAAGTAGGTATTATTGATGTAAAAATAGCATAAAAAGGGGTTTGGGGGTGTATCACTATCATTATGTATTACTTCGTTTACACAGTTTTGGAATAATGTTTGAGGGATGGACTGCTTGCGTGATGTAAAACTTTTGGTTTGTCATTTTGTTAATGTCTCGCGTTTAAAGCAGCGGTCCAATGGGTAGAGCACTTGATCTTCTCTTATCAATTGAATAGTTTTATACATGATACAATTTCATGAGCTACTTCATGCTTCTGGAGATCAAAGCTTAAAAAAGAGTATCTGCCATTGGATGATGTTCATCAAATGCATTAATTGCTGTTGCAATGCAATAACTTTTGATTTCAAATGTTGACGATTGTAATAGTCATAGCAGAGTTGTGAAGGTATAACGACAGTAGTAATACCAATAACTGTTGCATTTTAAACTAGTAGTACAAAGAATAATTGCAGCTGGTAGCAACTATTGTGGACTGGAGGCTAGTGGTGAATCCTGTCTTTGTCTTGATTGAAATTGTTAACCATAGGAAATCCGCATTCTTTTTGTCAGTCCAATGATTTGATCAGGATGTACATGGATTTTCTGGAGTTGTTAAGTAGAGAAGAAAAGGAGATTGTCTGGTCGGGTCTTGTTCGTTTCTTGTATCCCTGTGTACCTTCTTGGTCCTGTTTCAATAATACTAACCTTATTAAAAAAGAACCAAAAAAGAGAGAGGATGTACTGGTTTAAATACTTTAGATTCATTTATTGAGATGTAACTGCATGATTGCTTGGAATTGTGTTTACATTTGTCCTGAATATAAAGTTGTATGAGCTGTGAGCTTGTAATGCGGAAATCCATCCTCTTTTTGTTGGATGAAGTTGCTTTAGAGAGCCATGAACTTAGGTGGTCTCTTATGTCTGTTCTCCGCATACTTTAAAAGATGTATCTACAAAGTTTGCTCTCCCTTTTATACCAGACTTCATTCAAGTCTTACATGTCAGAGGGATAAATGATCATGAAACTTATCAAATAAAAAGGATAAATGGTCATGAAAGTAATCTTGCTTGTCAACTAGGTCCTTTGAGTCTCTAAGTTAGGCTCTGTTTGTGGATAGATATTGGATGGCTACTGCAGAATGTTGTCTTAACGTACATATCATTGAGCTAAAACCGAGTAAAGTATCTGTGTGTATAACTAACTCCCCCTGTGCCAATTTATGCGACATGTTTTGCTATATCAATGATCAGTTTGACCCTTTTTTGAAACTACATACTCTTGATTAATTATTTTTGATTAAAATGTAGATATTAAAAAGATATACAAAAAGATAAAATAAGTTGCAATTTTTCTTATTTCAAAATGGTGAAAAGGCAGAACATGTCAAGCATTTGAAGATGGGGAGGATTTTTTTTTCAACTCCAATTGGGGAGTTATATCTTTGGGTAACAGTGTTCTCTAAGGATTTTGGTATTAGTGCTGCATTTTGGATCATTGTGCTGCAAATACAAGGTGCTGATTGCTTTTCTTGTTGACAGAGCAAATTTGAATTCCAGTTGAGACTGCAAGAGTTCATAGAGTTGGTAAGAGCTGAAAACATGATGCGGGCCATTACATATGCTCGGAAATATCTTGCACCTTGGGGCTCTACCCACATGAAAGAGTTGCAGCGTGTCTTGGCGACCCTTGCTTTCAAGAGTAATACTGAATGTACAATTTACAAGGTTAAGATCTTTCGTGCTAGTTTTCTGTATATTTGCACTTCTTTGTCGGAATGTTATTAGTTTAGAATTCTTCATCAGTTTCTTCAATTTGGTTAGACTCTTTCACCATCAATGCTTTCAAGAATTATTACATATAGTCCATATTTCTAGTAACTCATAATTTGATGCAATAATGTATGCATGTTTTATGCATTGCTTCTGCCATTTTCAGATATCATGTATGGAAATTCTTATGTCTGTTTGCTTTCACTTTCCCTCATTGGTCTAGTGTTTCTTCTTGACCTTGTGAGAACTGAGATGGTTGTCTGCTTTATATGAATCACGCTTGAGTAGAATACGAGCAGTTCAAGATAATTATGCACCGACAGGAGGTTACTTGACAGTTTTCAGTTTCTGTTACAGGTTTTATTTGAATCAAAGCAGTGGGATTACCTGATTGATCAATTCAAACAAGAGTTCTGCAAGTTATATGGCATGACTCTTGAGCCTTTGCTGAATATATATCTGCAAGCAGGGCTGTCTGCACTGAAAACTCCGTATCCTTAACACATGATTTTTTGCCAGGGAAATATTGCGTACAGATGATCACCATACAAATTTGTAGTTTACTCTTAGAATCAAGCTAATATAAATGATCAATTACATACGTGATGGTATAATCAGGGTGGTCTGCTGTATATGCTTTTACATGTGGGAACTAGGAAGTGACAGCTGATAATGATTTTCAGATTTACTAACTGCTGATATTTTCAAACTCCCTCTGCCATCCATGGCCAAAGCCCAAAGTTCCTAATATTCATTGGGAAAAGGAAAAGAGGAACCGAAGGAAAATTTTAAATTTATCTGCTCCATGACTTCTCCTTGACCGAATCTATAGATTCTGTTACGAAGATGATTGCACAAAGGAGGATCCATTGTCACAGGAGAGCTTCCGTAAATTAGCATCGCCGCTACCATATTCAAAGCAGCATCACTCGAAGCTTGTTTGCTACATAACCAAAGAACTGATGGATACTGAAAATCCACCCCTTGTATTACCTAATGGCTATGTCTATAGCACCAAGGTATGCCTTTATTTGCTTCCACATTTGTGCTTCCTTCAGCAATAATCTGACTTATATCTATGTGACGGTAGGCACTCGAAGAAATGGCGAAGAAGAATGATGGCAAAATCACATGTCCTAGGACAGGCCTCACCTGCAACTACACAGAGCTTGTTAAGGCATACATTTCATGAGTTTCTGTTTTCATTGGACTGTCCATCACCGTAGATCGTGGACAGTGATCAACTCCCAAGCAAGAAACTTGCTCTGGGAGCTTCTCAGTGCTCATGACTTCATGTTTAGGGGACAATTGTATATATGGGAACCAGTCCACCAAGTCTGTAATCCTTGCATGCAAACAGAAAATTCATAATGATGTGAACTTCAAAAGGAGTTTTTGATTTGTACAGCATATCAGTTGCATACATGCAAGTTGGCAGTTAAAAGGAGCATAACTGTAATCCTAAAGTATGCTTTTACACCCCCCACTCCCACCCCACCCCCAGCTCAGTTGCAATTAGTAGGAGATCTGAAGTGTATTTTCCTGCATATTACCTGTTCACTATTGCTCAGTTGCAGTTGGTGGCACACACAGGGACTCAAGGGTGTGGTTTAACAATCAATGATGTTGGTATTAACTTTGCAATGTCAAGAGTTCAAGCTCTGGCAATGATAAAAACACAAGGTGTTCTCTTTTCATTTGCCTAAGCTTTGATACGTAGAGTTGTTAAAGTATGTGTTGGTTGGAGGTAACAAATAATTGGTGAAATGTTGTCGTTGCAACTTAGTTTAAATATCAGTATTATTGGAGAAAATGAAAAAGGTAATGTAACCGTGAATCAAGTCCAATGATAGATAAAACACTCATCTCTACATACTCGTCTTTTAAACACCATTTACACTAATTCTTGAGTGTTTAGAAGTGTTTTTAGAGGGTGTGTTTGGTACGAAGAAATGTGTTTTCCATGGAAAATATTTTGAACGAAAGTTCTATAACTCGTAAACACTGCATTAACACGTCTGATCCAGATGCAATGGTATATCATTAGATGGCTTGATTTTGGGATGTATAATATCAGGAAGCATATGTATAGCAACATTAGTACAATTATTGTACTACAACACATCTATTCAGAAAATGGAGTATGACACAAAGTACAAACATTTGTCTCCAACTAGAGGCGGATTCAGAGTTTTAAGTTTATGGGTTCGGAATATGTTATTATACATATTGAACCCGTAACTTCAACCGCCTGCCAATTCTAGGCCTATTTAACTAGAAGTTCATGCAAATTCTGAATGAAACTATCAATATAGTTACTCATGAAACCAGGACTTGAAAGAACTTCCTTCCATTTTCTATGATTCTCTTTCACTAAACAACCAACTTGGCTATCTTTATCCATGACACATTTCACAGCCTTGCACAAACTCTCCTTTGAAAACCAACCATTTTCATCCTTCTTCACTTCAACACCAACCTTAAGATCTTGTTCCATCAGCCTAGCACTTAAAGTTTGATCATTAGCACTTGGCAAAAGTACTAATTGACAATCACACAATGCTAAAGATTCCCACATTGATCCATAACCACAGTGTGACACAAAACAACCAACTGATTTGTGAGTTAAAATCTTCAATTGAGGCACCCAACAATCAAGAATCAATCCTTTTTCTTGAACCCTTTCTTTGAATCCCTCAGGCAAGGCTTCTTCTACTGACTTTGTTCCTTCAGGTGGCTTAACAACTAACAGAAATGGCAGACCTGTTAGTTTAAGGCCTAAAACAAGTTCTTGAAACTGTTTCTTTTCAAGAATCAATTGGCTTCCAAATGCACAGAACACCACTGATCCTGGTTCGAATTTCTCGAGCCAATTCGATAATCCATGTTCTTCTAAAGGCCCCTTTTCAGGATCAGGAAGAACAGGTCCAGTGTAAAGGACTGGTTTTTTAAATTGTGTGGCTATGTAGTCACCAAATGTTCCTTCAATCTCTCGACATGTTTTCAAAGCTATTGCA
Organism: Solanum piurae; assembly: GCA_029582685.1. Taxonomy (NCBI): domain Eukaryota; kingdom Viridiplantae; phylum Streptophyta; class Magnoliopsida; order Solanales; family Solanaceae; genus Solanum; species Solanum piurae. The sequence continues at coordinate 26,156 of JAJOOO010007613.1, forward strand.
TCGCATAGTGTCATTCCCTTCGACAACCGTTCGTATATTGTTCCCTTGCCATATTCTTGAAACAGAAACTCTAGCAACTTAGCTTCGTGTTCGTGCAACACCACAGTAGTAGAAGGGTAGCCTGGAGATCCACCAATTGAGCACATTTTAGAGAGCATAATAAAGTTGCAAATTTACTAGCAAATCATGGCACTATATTATGCATAATATAGGTACTAAAGTTACAAGCTTGACAGTTCCCTCTGTTTTTTCGAACAAGGGGGAAGCAGTTGCCTGGTCAGGTTTTTATATAAAGGGTTAAAAAAATAGCTGAATTTCAAACTTGTGACCTAAAACAACTTTTGAAACCCCATTAACTCGTTATCATACACAAAATTTTATTATGTCAAGGGATTCATGTGGTTTAACAACTACAAGAAATGGTAGATCAGTTAGTTCAAGGCCTAAGACAAGTTCTTAAAACTGCTTCTTTTCAAGTTTCAATTACCTCCCAAATGTACAGAACACTACTGATCCTAGCTCGAATTTTCGAGCCAACTCGATAATCTATGTTCTTCTAAAGGCCCCTTTTCAGGCTCAGGAAGAACAGGTCCTGTGTAAAGGACTGACTTTTCAAATTGTGTTTCTATGTAGTCACCAAAGATTAATTCACTTTGTATCTGTTGTTGTATCAATGATACAAAGCGAATTTTCAGAAACTGTTGTATTACTGATACAGAGCGAATCTCACAAACCCGAGCTGCATTAGTAATTATCCAAATTATCACTATGTTTGTTAATTACGCCTCAAACTATAGCTATTTTTGAAAATTCTCCGGAAAAAAAAGAGGGAGGGGGCAGAAGGATAACCTGGTGGTGGCCTAACTTTTTCAGCTGCAGTTGATGCCATAAAAACACTCTTTTCCGGTGATCGAACCAATGAATAAGCTGATGTAGCAGGGCAAACGATTTTATAACATAAAGTCTTGATACCCCCAATTTCTGTTGCTATTTCAGGAACCCAATGAGCAAAATCAAAGAAAACGAAATGGGGTTTTAGATTTCGAAGAAAAGATTTGATTTCATCATACAATTCATCCATAGCTGTTGCTAGTAGAGTTTCCAAAGATCTAGGCACATCAGCTGTAGTTTCAGCTCCATATGGAAGGCCATGGATATGAGGGATTTTGAGTGTGTGGAAAGTGATGAGATTAGGGTAAAGATTGAAATTTTGAAGTTTGATTTCAGCATTTTTGGGTAACAAGAATGAGATTCTGTGACCCTTTTTAGCAAGTTCATTGGAGAGGCTGAGAAATGGGATTAAATGGCCAAAAGCAAGCCATGGGAACATGACTATTTGGAGCTTTGAGTGTATGGAATCTGCCATTTTTTTTGGCCTTGGGGCATCTCCAACCCTACCCTCTATTTAAACTCTCCACCAAATATAAATTTCTCTATTTATTTTTTTAGACAACCAACTCCAACCCAATTCTTTATTTTATACTCTAAAAAAAATCTTCTTCTCTCTCCCCTTGATTTTATATTATTGTTTATCTTTTAAACCCTTTCTTTCTTTTTTTCCCCCAAATAATCACCCTATATAATTTACATGTAATATCAAATTTTATTTTATTTCAACTGAAAAAAGAAATCAACAAGCACAACCGCAATCACAACTTCTCTAAATCATACATTAATTTTTTTCGGAATATTGTTAAGTTTGGAAAGGACCTACCGGATCATTAAATTATTATTGTGATTTTTAAAATAATTGTGTTATGTATTGTGTTGTATTGTTATCTTGTATTTAAATTAGTATGTTATGTGTTGTATTTTTTATTTAAATTTTCATTTTATCATTAAATTTTGTGCATTCTTCATAGTAAAAATTAATAATAATATCAAATTATGTTCACTTAAAGTGACGAATTTTTTTTTTTTTAAAATTGAAATATTATTTATTCGGGATGAAAGTAATATATACTAAATAATATATTTTTTAAAATGTTATATTACATTTTCAAAAAAATTATGAATATTAGAGATTTAATTAATATCCTTGTATGAAAATAATTTGTTAATTACAAAATAATAGAAGTAATAATACAATATTCAAAAAGTGAAATAGTGAGTATGAATAGTAATTCTCCAAATTTGGATAACTACTATTCAACTCTCTATAATTGGAGAGTAGAGGGTAAAATAGAGAGTATTTGGAGAGGGCATTCTCTATTTTACTTTCTAAATATAGAGAATAGAGACTAAAATAGAGTAAGGTTGGAGATGGTCTTAGACTCTTAGATGAGACAATATTTTTGAAAAGCCCGAGTAATATGTTAGGTGAATGAAGACTATCATGCCTGTTTTATACTAAAATGACTGACTCGAATTATCTTACTGAGTAATAAAAGATTCTTAAATACATTGTTTATATGAGCAAACAAACAAACTTTACATAATTAGCTTAATGTAAAAAGAGATTACCTATTTAATGTGAATAGATTTATGACATCCATTTATTGAGTTGTCAAATGAGTCATGTTCAGAAAATCCAAGCTTATACGAATTGACTCCCATGTAGAGATGAGACCAGAATTTAAAGTTTACGAATTTTGCAATTAAAACCGTAGCTCATTTTAATTATTGGATTTGGAATTAATGTTTATACATATTTAATATATTTTCTAGGGAAAAGGACAAATATACCCCTAAACTATCGTAAATGGTATGCAGATACCCTCCGTCATACTTTTGGTACATTGGTGCCCCTACCGTCAAAAAACTAGAGCATATATACTCTTTATACTAACGGGCATACACGTGTCATAATCTTATCCACCAATCCGACATTTATTAAATATCGAATCGACGGATAAGATTGCGCCATGTGTCCCTATTTAGTCTTCCGTTAGATTGAAGGGCATATATGCTCTAGTTTTTGGACGGCAGGGCACCAATGTCCCAAAAGTGTGACGGAGGGTATCTGCATACTATTTACGATAGTTCGGGGGGTATATTTGTTTTTTTTCCCTATTTTCTAATACAAATACAAGAAATAAGCAAAAAATTGAGTTTGTCTGGTTCCTTTCTGGTAATGTAGCTCTGCTTTCCCCACATGATGCCCCAATAAAGTCCAAATTAAAGACTTAAGCCAATGACATGAACTATCAAAGTTGATGAATAAATCAAAATATGGAGAAACTCTCTATGGTGGTTATAATTATTGTCTTTACATAAATGCAATTAATCAAAAGCTATAGATGTATGAAATATACGACAAAGGTGGATCTATTGATCGGTCATGTCATATAAGCTCGAATTGGACATCTAATTGCTTCGAATAGGATAGTTCGGGGCACAAAGCATCCCTAACGCGAGTTTGGGGGAAGAATGCACCACAAAATATGTGATGTAGACTGTCTAGTCATTAATAACTGCTGTCACGGCTTGAATCCGCAACTTATATATAGATCACGAAAAATTGTTATTTCTTTTAATCACTTTCGCATCAAGTGTGGTCAAATACTTAAATATGTTGGAAAACTATTGATAATGCCAAAATAAGAACTGGTAGGTCAAGGGATTCATGTGGTTTAACAACTACAAGAAATGGTAGGTCAGTTAGTTTAAGGCCTAAGACAGGTTCTTAAAACTGCCTCTTTACAAGTTTCAATTGGCTCCCAAATGTACATTCCAACACAGAACACTACTGATCCTGGCTCGAATTTCTCGAGCCAACTCGATAATTGATGTTCTTCTAAAGGCCTCTTTTCAGGCTCAGGAAGAAAAGGTCTTGTTTAAAGGACTGGTTGCTATGTAGTCACAACAATTAGCGGATTTTTAGAAACTTTTGTATCACTCCAGATTATCACTATGATTGTTAATTACACCTCAAACAACAGTTATTTTTGAAAAATTTCCGAAAAAAAAGAGAGGGAGGGGGCAGAAGGATAACCTGGTGGTGGCCTAACTTTTTCAGCTGCAGTTGATGCCATAAAAACACTCTTTTCCGGAGATCGAATCAATGAAATAGCTGATGTAGCAGGGGAAGCAAGTTTATAACAAAGAGTCTTGATACCCCCAATTTCCAATGCTATTTCAGTAACCCAATGAGCAAAATCAAAGAAAACTAAATGAGGTTTTAGGTTTTGAAGAAAATATTTAATTTCATCATACAATTCATCCATAGCTGCTGCTAGTAAACTTTCCAAAGATCTAGGCACATCAGCTGTAGTTTCAGCTCCATATGGAAGGCCATGGACATGAGGGATTTTGAGTGTGTGGAAAGTGATGAGATTAGGGTAAAGATTGAGATTTTGAAGTTTGATTTGTGCATTTTTGGGTAATAAGAATGAGATTTTGTGACCCTTTTTAGCAAGTTCATTAGAAAGGTTGAGAAATGGGATTATATGGCCTAATGCAAGCCATGGGAACATGACTATTTGGAGCTTTGATCTATGGACTGCCATTTTTTTGGGCCTCATTTTGTTTGGTTAGTGATGGACTAGTTATAAACTCTCTATTCAACACAGATGCAATAATATTTTTATTTTTTTTTACGACAAGAGAAATTTGTAGCCGCTACCCTTTGGGTGTGCACAGGTAAAACTCATGCTTCTATGCAATAACTCGCAAATCACATAGGAGAGCTAACCCGCACTAGGCAAGCTCGGTGTGACGAGACCCAGAAGGCAAACCCCTTGCTTTCGCTGGCAAGGGGTTTCAGACTTGAGACCTCCAACATGGAAGTCCTAAGCCCAAACTACTGGGCCACCCCGAAGGGTGATGCGATAATAATTTTTTTAAGAGCTTGAGTAATATATATGTAAGTTGAAGACTATTATGCTTGTTTAATAAGAAAATGATCCACTCAAATTATCTTGCGGAGTAATAAATTTTTTTAATATATATTATTTATATATACGAACAAACAAACTTTACACACTTAACTTAATGTAAAAGAAAATTATCTATATAATGTCCATTAATTTGTGACATTCATGTATCGAGTTGTTAAACGAGTCGTGTTAAGAAAATCTAAATTTATACGAATTGACTCAGATCATATGTAGAGATGAAATCACAATTTGAAGTTTACGCATTTTGAATTTACTGTTAAAATTCATAACTCATTTTAATTACTGAATTTGTAATTAACATTTATACATGTTTAGTATATTTTCTAATTTCTAATATAAATTACAAGAAATAAGCAAAAACTTTTGAGTTGGGCTGATATTTTTTTTTTTAATGTAGCTCTGCTCTGTGCACAAGATACCCCAATAAAGTCCAAATTAAAGACTTAAACCAACATGAATGACATGAACCAAATAAATCAAAATATATGACATGAACCAAATAAATCAAAATATGGAGAGACTCTTTGTGGTGGTTCTTACTTAAGTATAACTATTGCCTCCACATAAATGCAATTAAGCAAAACCTATAATGAAATTTGATAATTCGGTGCACAAAGCATTCTGTTAATATGAGTTCAGGGAGAGACTGTATCACAAGATGTGTGATATAGATAATTTAGTACCTTATGCAAGTATTAATAACTACTTTCACAATTTATTTATTTTTTATGACAAGGAAAACCACAATCGCTATCCTTTGAGTGCGCACAGGGTAAAACTCCCGCTCCTATGCAATAGCTTGCAACCTACATAGGAGACCCGCACTAGGCAAGCCTGGTACGACGAGCTCGACCCAGAAGACACTCTTTGTTTTCGCTGGCAAAGGATTTCGAACTTGAGACCTCCAATATGGAAGTTACAAGTTCAAATCACTGGGCCACCCCGAATTTTAAATTTGTAACCTATATATAAAGCATACTAAACCTATATGAGGTGAACTCTACGAATCACATGAGATGAACTTATTATAAATCACAATTTAAATTCGTAACCTATAAAAATTATCAACTTAAAAATAAGTATATAAAAAATTTTGTTCAGTCGAAATTTTATTTGTATCACATAATTTTTTTTTTTAAATGGAGTAACATATATATTGGGCCGGTTCCAAGCTGTGTCGAGCGGTCATTTTGAGATATTCCTCCGTCTTTTGGAGTGACTTCATTAGGGTTCTTCTTTGTTTAACATCGGTGAGTTCTCTTCTATGAATCCTCTTGTTTTCGTTTTTATAGTTTGATTTGAATTCTCCTTTTGTGTTTGATTTTGCTTGCCTCTTCCACAATTTGGAAATTGATGTGCGATTCTAGCGTCTTAGATGCATATGTTCCTCCTAATTGAGATTCGTTCACCTGGAACGTGTGAATTCGGTTTGGTTTTTGGTGCTTTCTGGTTTCTCCGGTATCTGATTCGGTATAGTAAGGTTTAGTGGTTTAGTGTCTGAAAAAAATATAAACTTTTGTGGTGAGAATTGGTGGTGGGTGTAGCTGTTGTATGTGCTGCTGCGGCGGCGGTTTTCTTAGTGTGCTCAAAGATGAAGAAGAACAACTAAAACTTGAAACTATGATATCTGCAGATTGCTTGTTTCTTAAAGAAAAATGTTATCTTTAGCATTGTGTAGTTGAAATAATATTCACTGACAAACAATGTACCTCTTCATTTTTAATTAGAGGTCTCAACTTCGAACCTTGAGTATGAGCTTGCCCTTTTTCCCGAGTAAAGTAATGACTTTGAGGATGGATACCTTAGCATGTGAAGAGCTTTCGCAATTAGAGGTCTCAAGTTCGAACCTTGAGGATGAGCTTGCCCTTTTTCCCGAGTAAAGTAATGACTTTGAGGATGGATACCTTAGCATGTGAAGAGCTTTCGCCCGCTACCTGTTTGTGGAAATGCTAAAATGAATCGGACTCTTTTTTATATACTACAATGATTGTGCATCTTTGTGATTGTTTACTATAATGCTGGTGTTGTTTTGTTATTTTGTGTGTGTTCTTGTATATGGTAATAGGAGAGAAGTTCTCAAATGTGTTTTTGTGCATGTTTGGATATATGGTCTGCGTGTTTTGGAATGAAAAATGACAATTGACTAAGCAGTAAAATCTCTCTGGCCATCAACGCTCTAAGCAGCTTTATTTGTATTTGCATAAATTGTTATCATGCGAGCTAAACCTAGTATTTAAGTGGTGAAGGGTAAAAGGGTGTGCCTGTTATGCTGAGTTCCAAAGGTTTATGGTAGGTCCTAAGGGTTGGCATTAGACAGATTTTGCTGTGAGGGTTCATGTATTCGACCTTAACTTGTTTGGGATAGAGGCATAGTTGTTAGTTGTTATTGGTGTTGTATCAACACTCGAGTAACTCCTCGAGCCACTGCCAACCTAGTTCCTACCCAACCTAAACCATTGAGAACGACCATCTCCAAACTGAAGATTCATTATAAGTGTAAACTTATCTGTGAAAATTGTTAGTTTTTCAGCCATTTAGCTCTATATATTTGGAAAACTAAAACTTCATTCTCTTTTCAGTTGTTTCTACCAAATAAGCTAATGGGTGACAAGAAGAAGGCTGGTGCTCTATTCGTGAGGCTTGTTTCAACTGCTGGAACTGGATTTTTCTATGTGAAGAAGAAGACTAAAACACTTGCAACAAATCAGACGAAGCTTGAATTTAGAAAGTTTGATCCTCGTGTGAATTGTCATGTTTTGTTCAAGGAAGAAAAGATGAAGTGATGCAAACGCCAAACTTGCGCGAAATCCTCTTTTAAGTGTTAGCTTTCATTTTTGCAGCAGCCAGTAGTGAAATTAGACAATAGGACCTTTGGCTCACTTGTGCTACAACAATAATGGTTGTTTGTTTAGTTTTTTATGCAATTCCCTGAATTCGTTAGTGATCGTGTTGAATGAAACATAGTTATAAAAGATTTGATTTCATCATACAATTCATCCATAGATGTTGCTACTAGACAATAAACACAGAATAAAGCATATCCTACAGAATGACCATTATCAAATGAATATGTTGGAAGACTACTGATAATGCCAAGGTAATTCTTCATTTCACAGCTCAACTCTCTGCTAATTGTGTCTAATAAATACTGGAAGGAGGAGCATTTAAACTAATACTCACTGTTACAAAAGGATCTTAAAGTTTCAGACTTCATGTTTAAACAACAATTACACAACGCCTTGGATTAATACATAGGCAGACGGTTACAAAGGCTCTTGTGACTAAAGCTGATCAAGCATAAGACATCATCTTGGACGTTTAGCGCCAAGGGGAAAGGATACTCGTTGAGGAGTACCTTGAGGTACGTCTGTCTTTTCATGAGAAAGACTTGGATTTTTGCTTGGAGCTGGGTTGGGATCAGCGCTTTCTTCATCCTCCTCTGTTTCTTCTGGTTGGCTAGTTTGCTTCTTTGCAATAGCTAGCTGATAGTTAGGGTTGATCAATGTATCTTGTTCAGGAGGGAGTGGTACTCCAGACCCAGCAATTGATTTCGGCAATGGAATCTTGTTTCTGTTCCTAGCCAACTCCAGTAGGACCTGATAAACAAGAGAATATTATAATTTCTGAAATGCAGAAAAGTAAAAATTTGAGCAGGGAAGACAAGTGAGATTGCTCCAGTAGATAGAGCACTTCCTTTCCAACCAAAAGATCAAGAGTTCAAGTCACAAAAAGCAGTTTCCGAAAGGACTCCTAGGCAATTGTTTTCATTTTTTTGGGGTGGGTGAGGGGGTTTCACTCTGCCATATCCGAAAGAGAAAACATACATACATGCAATGGGCAGTACTAACTGGATTTAGTTGGAGCTAGATGGTCAGCTGAACTCCATGAACAACCAAGTGCATGCTAGTTGATGATTAAATCAAATTTTCAATTCATCAAGGTGTCACATGTTAGATGAAGCTAGCTCTGTGTAATGGATCCATATTTACTGAAGAAGCTACAGATGATTTTTAGTACTGCAGTAAAAGATGAAACAGAAAAGGGAAGTTCCAGACTGCTAAAACTTTAGCTAAGAAAATAAAGATACAAGCTCTTCAATGCCCTGCCATCTGTGGTTGCTTTCCTTTTATAGCCCAAGTCATGTGTAGTCAACCAGGCTCCCTCATCATAATCTGCTAATCTTTTACTGGGTTGTCAGCCCTAGTACTGCATCTTAATTTATATGCAGGCCCAAGTTGATCTTCAAGCTTTCCAGGCCCAACCCTTGAGTAGAGTTCAAAACAATACTCGCGCTCTCAATAAGAACCTTGTCCTCAAGGTTCAAGTCAGGGAATTCATACTCATGAGTTTTCTCAGCTTCGTTGTGCATGGTGAATACATGACCAGAATCGAATTCATGCCAAGAAAGTCTCAAGGCACAATCTGCCACCATAGGAACATAATACACTACTGAAACTTCACTAATATAATTCATTGTTTGTAATTCTATTGGACTTTTTCTCAATGGGGCCCCACGCTAACATGATGAGTGCCTGGATCATTCTGGCAATATCAAACCTTGAACCAGTAATGGTCATTTATTCTAGCATCACAGCGAACACATTTCTTCCTCCTCGTTTCTCAAAAGCAACAGATATATATCTTGGCATATCTTCTTCTACTAATTTCATCATTGCGAATAAGAGGGAATGAATAATCTCCATAACTCTAACACTACCTCCACTCAAATTATCATGGTACTGAAATAATTCTTTGTCTGTCCAGTGTCTCAGTGATTTCAGAACAATTCGAGTATCCTAAGAGGCCCCTTTGATCACATTTGTAGCATCATGAGCAACTTGACTAAAAATAGCTAGTGATGCACCAAAATTCACCTAGCCAGTTATACTGTATCGCTTGAAAAAACACCCCAGCAAAACACAAGTTATAAATGAACCCATTAATACCTGAGAGAGACCGTGCCACATTACCAATCCAAGAAAAGAAATAACCCCATTGAGGATCATAATATAGTTCGTCAGATGAAAAATAGCATGTGCGGAGTCATCCAATGAACATGATGTCTGGAGGAACCTTCGACTTTCCAGGGAATACTAAGTAAAACAACAGCAACATATCTGGAGGAAGCAGATTGTTGCTAGACCAGTCGAATCCACCGAGCACTAAGAGCCACTGGTGAGCAGTAGCCTTCCATAGCCTTACATCCAATTTTTGTATGCATTGTAGGTGCCCTTTCTTTCCTTCAGACTCATTAAGGAAGAAACATTGGATACTTAAATAGACTTGGATAGTGCGCATAGCCAGGATATGAGTATAAAATCCTTCGATGTAAAATGCGTTTATCCAACTAGATAGTGAACTGGTATAGCATAGAGAAGAGCAGCAAGTCTGTCATCGCAAAAGAGAACACCCAACTGACTCAGCAATAGAGGGATGAACTATAATATTGCAAGCTGAACCATCCAGCGTCTATCCTCAGTAAGTTCAACAAGAACTAGCAGAGAGGATTGGGAGAGCTAATCAATTCGAATCACCTGGTTCACGTGTTTTAGCTTACTAATAATATTCAAACGAACTTGAGAAGACTCATCCATCAGCAGAGAAAGAAATATTTGGAGAAGATGTTCAACAATTGTATTCTTCCTTGAAATAAGAGTCATTCCCATCATAACCAAAGAATTAACAAATATAGCATGTTGGCAAGAGAAGTCGTGCATAGTACTGCTAGTTGCTCGTGAAATAGAGCATCTGGTATGACTAGTAAAATACAACTCTACTGTACAGCAATTGGGGCATTGGTCTTCGCAGCAAATGCTTTTTGCTGGTTGGTTTCATTCTCAATAAGAAAGCTCGGATCGAATCAGTATTGGTCACGTTGTCGTTGCTTATTTGGTAGTGTCTATGCAGCCTTCTATTGGTGATTATTCTAGGAAATCCTATGCAGATTTTTTGAACTTGGTAACTTTATTCTAGGAAATTCTATGCAGATATTTTTAACTTGGTGACTTTATTCTAGAAAATTATATGCAGATTAAAAGTGTTTATTTTACTTTTTAACCAATCCTGTAATACTTTGAATGGTAAAAATGGTTAGTCAGCTAACATCAGAAAGTTGATCCTAAACAGCAAACTGTTAAGAACTCCAATTGCCAGAACCCATTCACACCCTAAAAAATTTCCTATAGAACCTTCAGCATCTTCTGTTCTGCACAAGGCTGAAAATTTCTACACCACTACCCCAGCATTCAGCCACCAATACCTCCTGTTCAACTTTTCTCAGTCACGGTAATAAACCACATATGATAGCACCAGACTATGACCTATATTTTTTTTATTACTCCCTCCGTCCCACCCATTTTATGTGAGGTACTTTGACTCAGCACGGAGTTTAAGAAAGAAAGGAAGACTTTTAAAACTTGTGGTCCAAAATGAATGATAGAAATTTGTGTGGCTGTAAATCATTTCATTAAGGGTAAAATAGACATTTTATAGTTAAATTGTTACTTAATATAGAAATGTGTCATTCTTTTTGGGACTGACTAAAAAGGAAAGTAAGTCACATAAATTGGGACAAAGGGAGTATTTTTTTTGAAATAGGCAACTTTCTGAACTATGACCTATTAGTTTGATACCTTTTCACTGTTTTCAGTAACAACTTAAAATATATAATTATGCCGAATGACAACCGGAGTTCTGAAACACGTTACAAGAGAACAGCATAAGACTCCAAGACACAATTTTTAGTTACATCATATAAATCTTTGATTCAGACACTCTCCATTTTACTTATCTTTCTTAGACAAGAGAGGGCTAAAGGTTATCAATTTCATCATACACCTAACAGGTCTCTAAGAAAGATATGAGTTCATTCTTGGAAGAATGAAATACCAGCACAACAATGAAGGATTTAATAAGACTTGGTACCTCACGCGGTGGGGGTTGTGAGAAGCTGAAATTAACTTTTGACTGAATGGCAAGCTTGATGTCATCAGAGTCAATGGAAGCCTTCCCTGCATGCTCTGAGTAGACTTGAGCATCCGTGAGTACATCAACAACATAGCGATACCACAGTTCCAAAAATTGATGCACAACTCGAGGCTCGTAGTCATCAACACCCATTGATTTTAGCAACGTTTTGACAATCTTGGCATCCCTTGGCAAGTCATGTTCTCCACCTTCAGCCATTTCTTTCAAGGTTCAACCTAAAAAGAAACATTAACCATCAGCATCACGTCAGTAGTGTCCAGGGGCGGCTCAACGTTATTGGAGGCCTAAAGCGAAATTTCAATTTGACGCCTAAAATATAAACAAACTTCATATACGTATTTATTCAAAATTTATTTTTCTTACATTATTTAGATGAAAATTATTAATATTTAATGTTGTTTTTTCAATTATTGATTTTAGGTAAGATTTTATCAACTAAATATTGAAAAACATCCTTTCAGTGAGGTAATTATTATATGAATTGTTAACATAATTCTATAAGTAAAGTTGACAAATATCAAATAACGATAAGAGTTAGAACCATAGAATCTGATTCAAGAAGATGATGACTTGATTTACCCCATTTCTATATGTTTGTTGTAATGCTTGAAACGAAATAAAAAAGAATTTGTAATTCTCTTTGTTCAACACTCTTCACTGTTAATTCTTATTTTTAACAAAGGACAACATATGTTAAACCGAGTAAAATAATATCTTTTTTAAAAAAAATATACTTTTTATCATAAATAATTAATTTTTTAATAAAAAATTTAACACATAATTTATTTTTTATAAAAATTTGAGGCCCCCAAAATTTGGGGGCCTCAGGCATAAGCCTTATTTTACAAAGGCAAGAGCCGGCCCTGGTAGTGTCAATATAGAGTTGCAGAAACCAGATAGAGATGGAGATGTGATGCACTACAAGTTGTTATCAGGAAATTATAAAACATAATAGTAAATATTCTGAAAAGCATCATCAGAGTGAAAGCTTAAGTAGAAAGACATTCGTCAAACAGCTATTCTCCATATACGCAAAAGAGCAATCCGGAAAATATTTAGAGGTACAAAGTAAGAACACTATGAAAAGGAAAAAATAAAAATAAACTAAAAAGATAAAACAATACCCAAATTCCATCTGTCTAATTGAATCCTGTTGAGGTCAAACAAACACTCAAACACAGCTTAATAAGTACATTAAACGGAATTAATTAGATCCCTTTCTCCACTTCAAGAGGGGTGATAATGGAACCATACTAGTTATGAAATTTATGAGATGGAGGAACACAACAACATTGGACACCCTTAAATTTCAGATACAAAACCATTGCGGGAGAGCTAGGGAATGAAAAGCAGAGACAAGCATTACTATTATTTTCTAGTTTCAAAAAAGGAAACAGTGACAAGAATTATAACACATTCCTCACAAACTATCATACATTTCCCTTGGTAATAACACAGGAAAGGAGCAATCTTTTCACCTTCTTCAGCTTCTTATTACTAACTAATTTTAAGACCATCTATAAGCTTTCACTTCACAAAGAAATAGAAAATAAAACACCACAAGAAAGGTAACTGGGACAAGAAAAAAAACACCAAGAATCCATATCAGCACGCAAACGAATAAAGGTGCTACTTTAAGTCGACGAATTTCAACTCCACCAATCAATTATTAGAATGACATAGTAAAAATACTAAATAAAGTTATGACTTCCACCCCATATTTAGAGATCGAATAGCACATCATGACAGGTAACAAGAGTCCATATAAGCAAGCAAACGAATAAAACTGCTACTTTAAGTCAAACCAATTTCAACTCCACCAATTCGATTATTAGAATGACATAGTAAAAACACTTCACAAAAATAACTTTCACCCAATACTTAGAGGCCAAATAATACATCATCACAGGGTTATTTTGAGCCATTTTATCACATCAGAAGCAATTAACAATGTTAATGAAGCTATAGAACTCAAAAAACAGCAAATTACACCCAATTAGCATAAAAACGGGTGGTCTTGAACCTTTTAACCCTGCTTCAAGTTCAAAAAGTTTTGACCTTGAAGGTTTGTCCATGAAGCAAGTGCGGGTCAAAATTTCAAGACCATCAACCTCCATACAAGGCCAGCTCAACCCTAAAACCACTAAACCAGTGGCTTTAGGCCTCCAAACTACAAATCCCCCAAATTCAGTACGAAAAAGGAAGCTCAAATACGAAAACATACCGAAGATGCACCACAATTCGAGTAAAAGGCAAGATTAAACGAAGAACCAAAAGCACTGAGCAGACAAAAGATGAAGAAGAAACATACATAAAATCTGATGAAGGCTGAGAAGCACCGTATTAAGCAATAGCATACTTGGAAGAAACAAAATACCCTAAGTAAGAATATTTATAAAAAAAAATAAAAAATTATAAATACTGTTACTAAATTTTCTTAATAGTTTGTTGGTAATCTCTTATTAATTATTATGCACATATTCTTAAAATTTTATCATTGATGTAATTATAATTATAAGTGATGGACAATTAAATTTATAGTTACTGAATCAATTATGTTTCAAGCTCAAACTAATTATATTATTAAATAACTAGGTAAATTATCCATGCTTCGCACGAGATTGAACTATTTTATTAAGCTTACATATGATGTATCGATAATATTCATATTTTCGATACATACACTACATTGTCAAGAACATTTTATGTTAAGTCAAAGCATTCCGCCAAAATCTTAAATGCTATATTTTTAAATTTTTGGGTTGTTATAGAAAAATTATGAGTCATAGAGAGATTTTAAGCATAAAAAAGAAGTCTAAAATCTCCATAGAAATAGTTGGTAAGAAGTAATGAAATTTGCTAAATTCCAAAGAGTTATAAATAATAACATCAGACGTTAAGGAATAGACTAAAAAGCCTCGAACAACAACACTCTCAAGTAAAGTGGAACATCACGTCCATACAAGAACATAATTAACTAAACTCAAATGGAAGACTTTCAACTCCTTTCTTATGAACCTCCATCAATCTGTTTTTATTATAGTATGACGTATCATGTATATGTTAAAAATGACCCTAAAATTGTTAGTATCATAAATGTTTTTCCCCATTGTCACAGAGTAGTCATTACTATTGCTTAGGTTTCATATCACCGGCCCCAACTTATTTGGTCTGAATGTAACTGTTCACAACTGGATATTCTAAACCAAAATTTTGACACATAATAACATATTAAAATCTCACAGCATAATTTTGTGAGCACTTGAACTCACAAATATCCACAAATAATAATAAAGACAACCTTACTTTCCTAGCAATCAAGAAGAAAAAGGCATATTGCTTAACATATTTTTCAAAAGAATAGTCTATCGGGTTGTATCCAAGTTTACAGTTCACAAATTTAATTGAAATAACCCAAAAGAAAGAGTTCTTACTTCTTTATAAAAAAACAAATAAGTTTATCAAAATAAAGAGTTATCACTACAGATAAAATGATCTTTAACGGCAACTAATAGCTTAGTTGTCGCTAAAGTTTATAGCAACATTGAATCTAATGACAATTAATTAATGTCGGTAAATCCTCTAGCACTTTTTGTTAATGTGCATACTTATTGCCGATAAAAATTATTTTTGAAATAGTGTATTTTGGACATTTGTTTGTTTCAAGAAAACTTGATCTCTTTGTAACATCCGGCAATTTGAAATACCTATGTAGAGGCTTGGAAATTGGAAAGAGTCATTTTGGAAAGAATTCAAAAATCTGGCCAACTTTGAACAATCATAACTCCTAGCTTAGGATGAGTTAGGTTTAGTTCCAGTTATGTTTGCGAAGCTCGTGGAATGATCTTTCCAACGCCGTCGAGTTTGCTCGATTCCGAGTTTGCTCGATTCCGAGTTTGTATGAGTGAGTTATGCCCTTTGGAAGTTGGACAGTTGGCACAGGAAAGTCAGCCGGAAATTTTAAGGGCATTTTGGTCTTTTCCCTAACCAATTCTTTTGGATATATGTATGTGTTAGGCTTATTTTGGATCAGTTTTTCCCCTTTGTTTTAAAGAGTGAGAGTTAGGGCTTGGGAGAGAAGAGAGCAAGAAGCGGAGAAGAGAGAAAGAAGAGGAGAAAGAGAAGAGCAAGCAAGTAGATCATCGTGGATATCGTCGGGGGTGATCCTTACTAGGTATGTGAGTTCATAGTGGTGGATTGATTCTTTCCCCCACACGTCAAACTCGTTTTATTTTCAAGAAAGGATTGGTTGAGTTGTTGAAGTTGTAGTTGTGTTGGGTTGAAGTTCTTGTTGGTTTGGGACATAATTTGGTTGTGTTTTGAGTTGAAATTTATAGTATGTTGAGGGGTTTACGATTCCAACTAAATTGGGGCTGGAACCATTGAAGTTAAGGAGATTTAGGGTTGGAAAAATGAAGGAGAAGAGTCGGACTTCTTTCGTGAAACAAGTCCGCGACGCGGACTTGTTCCCTCTGTGAACAAAAAGCTTCTCCGCGACGCGGACAGGACGCGGACTCCACTGTTTTCAGAATTTAATTTCATAATTTTTCTTAAGTTTAGCTATCCTAAATCATTCATAAACATCATGAGGTCTTTCCAAACACAAATAATGATCCTTAATCCATAATTCGATTCAAGAAAATTAGGATCAAAGTCAAGTCTAGAAGTTAAGCATTTAAATCAAAGCAAGTTTTCAAAATTGTTCAAGAGTCTTTATTGAACGTTTTAACTTCATGTAAGGCTCAAGTTTCAAGTCAAGTAAAGAGCATAGAGTTTCAAGTTAAGTCAAGAGTTTCGAGTTGAGCATTGAGTTTCAAGTCAAGTAAAGAGCATAGAGTTTCAAGTTAAGTCAAGAGTTTCGAGTTGAGCATTGAGTTTCAAGTCAAGTAAAGAGCATAGAGTTTCAA